>CAUYQG010196163.1:0-11903 GCA_963574415.1 Tarsius wallacei
TATGCCTGGCTAATTTTTTTAAAATCTTTTTTTGTAGAGTTGAGGTCTCACTACATTGCCCAGGTTGGTCTCAAACTCCTGGACTCAAGCAATCCTACCCTGGCCTCCCAAAGTGCTGGGAGTCTTGAGTCACCGCCCTGGCCAGCTCACTTTATTTTATTTTATTTTTTTGAGTTGGAGTCTCATTCTGTTGCCCAGGCTGGAGTGCAGTGGCACGCTCACAGCCACCCCACTATCAACCTGCTGAACTCAGGCAATCCTTCCACCTCAGCCTTCCAAGTAACTGGAACTACAGGCATGCACCACCACGCCTGGCTAAATTTTTGGTTTATTGTAGAGATGAGGTCTTGCCAAGTTGCCCAGGCTGGTCTCAAACGTCTGGGCTCAGGCAGTCCTCTCACTTTAGCCTCCCAAGGTGCTGGGATGACAGGAGTTAGCCACTGTACCCTGCTGACCTTTTTTCTTTTATACTAATGAGCTTGGGGTCTGATCTAGTAGATGGTCAGCAAATACTTGATAAATGAATGAGACAGAGCTTACTTGCATGAGTATACAGAAGCATGAATTTCACATTTTAGTACCACAAGCAGTAACAGTTGATGATTGTGGCTGTTTATATTAAATAAATGAAAATTTGTTTTTAAATCTACTAACAAGACATGGAATATTATTGACGCTTTTCCTTGGCATGGTCGAGCTTAAAACTTGTGCCCATGGCAATAAATGCATGGGTTAGTATTCATACATGTGGTTTCTAGCTCTGTCTGCTGAAAGAGCCTAAAAATGATGATACTTCAGTAGCAATCAGTACATCTAGTACCAAAATCCAGACTTTTCTAAATACCATTCCTGCAATAAAATAAAACAGAGCTCCCTGGTGGAATGGTTGGTTCCTGAGTTGGGGCAAGAAAAACACAAGGTGAGCCTGTAACATCTTATGGTGACAGAAATTAGAGAAGTAGTCAAAAGTATGCAAGAGGCTGGGCGCGGTGGCTCACGCCTATAATCCCAGCACTTTGGGAGGCTGAAGTGAGAGGATTGCCTGAGCCCATGGGTGTAAGTCCAGCCTGGGCAACTTGATGAGACCTCATCTCCGCAATAAATAAAAAAATTAGCCGGGCATGGTGGTGCGTGCCTATAATTCCAGCTACTTGGAAGGCTGAGGCAGAAGGATCACCTGAGCCCAGCAGGTTGAGACTGTGGTGGTCGTGAGCGTGGCATTGTACTCCAGCCTGGGTGACAGAGTAAGACTCCAACTAAAAAAAAAAAAAGTACATAAGAGATAACTTTACCAGAGTTGCAGTGGCCAAATCTAGAATTTAAACAATATGAACTCCATATGTCTATATTGTCATGCTACTGTTCTCCAGCCTGGGCAACAGAGTGAGACCCTGCCTCAGAGAAAAAAAAAAAGTGTTGAGGTCATTAAAGACAAAGAAAGACTGAGGAATTGCCCCAGATGAGAGGAGAATAAGGAGAATAAAATACAATGTGAAATCCTGGACCAGAAAAAGGATGTTAGTAGGAACACTACCAAAATTTTAATAAAGTGTACAGATTAGTTAATAGTATTATGTCATTGTTAATCATTGTAAATTGTACTATGGTTATATGTTAGCATTAAAGCTGAGAGAAGGGTATATGGGAGATCAATTATTTTACAACTTTTCTGTAATTCAACATTTATTTCAAATTAAAAAGTAAAAATCTTATGTTGAAGGTCTTCGAAAAAAAATAAGTACGTATATATTTTTTTACGAGATGGAGTCTTGCTTTGCTATGTTGCCCAAGCTGGTCTCAAACTTTTGGCCTCAGTGATACTCCTGACTTAACCTTTTGAATAGCTGGGATTATAGACCTGAGCCACTGCGCCCAGCTGAAATATATTAATTTGACCAATAATATCTTCCACTATTCTTCTGTTTTCTTTGAATAAATTGGAATTAATTTTAGTTTAATGGAATTGTACTTTTGAGAAAGCATATTTATTCTTCCCTAGTGAAAATATAGCCTGTGTGAAGAAAATCAAGTAGATCCTAAAGATTTGTTATGGCCTTTAAAGATTCTTGTTAAAGCCGGACTCGGTGGCTCAGCCTGTAATCCCGCACCTTTGGGAGGCTGAGGTGAGTGGATTGCCTGAGCCTGCGGGTTCGAGACCCACCTGGGCAACTTGGTGAGACCTCATCTCTACAATAAATCAAAAATCAGCTGGGCGTGGTAGCGTGTGCCTGTAATTCCGGCTACTCGGAAGGCCGAGGCGGAAGGATCGCCGGAGCCCAGCAGGTTGAGGCTGAGGTGGCCGGGAGTGGCCACTTCACTCCAGTCTGGGCAACAGAGTGAGACTCCAGCTCAAAGGAAAAAAAAAAAAAAAGATTCCTGTTACACGCCGGGTTTGGTGGCTCAGCCTGTAATCCCCGCCAGCACTTTGGGAGGCCAAGGCGAGTGGATTGCCTGAGCCTGTGGGTTCGAGACCTGCCCAGGCAACTTGGCCAGACCTTGTCTCTACAATAAATAAATAAAAAATTAGCCGGGCGTGGTAGCACACGCTTGTAGTTCCGACTACTTGGAAGGCTGAAGCGGAAGGATCACCAGAGCCCAGCAGGTCGAGGCTGTGGTGACAGGGAGCATGCCACTGCACTCTAATCTGGGTGACAGAGTGAGACTCCAACTCAGAAAAAAAAAAAGATACCTGCTACCCGTTGTGAAAGAAGGCGTGGGGAAGCATTGAACCAATGCTAGAAACTGCCAGTCCTTCCCTGGGAGGCACCTTGAAGTTCTAAATTGTCTTGCCCCAATTCTGGTAGTTGTGATTTAGAGAACATTTATCTGGAGCCAAAGCTCAATTCCCTTTTAAGCATTTTTTCCTTAGCATCAGAAGAACTCCATGAGCTAACAGGACCTGTAGTTCTTTTTCTGGTTTTGGCATATTTATGGCAGAAGGTTTGGCCTTGGATGTGTTGAGTGTGGATGCATAGGCAGCTGATGCTACATTTATAAAGCATTTGAGACTGTTATTTCTTAACCACTTAGAAAAAGCAGTGTGTTTGATTCTGATTTCTCTCATTTTACAGCCTTAGAATATTTATTCTTCCAAATTTAATGTTCTGCTGATTATGTTTTGAAAGCAATAAAAGCAAACCACCCCATTCAAAACTGCACAAAGGACTTGAGTAGAGATTTTTCCAAGGAAGATATATAAATGGCCAATAGTACATCAATATCATTAGTTATTAGGAAAATGCAGGTCAAAACCAAAATGAGATATCACTTTATACCCACAAGGATAGCAAGAATAATCAAAAAACAAAAAAAGGAAATAAGTGTTGGCAAGAATGTGGAGAAGTAGGAAAGTTGCTGATAAAAATGTAAAGTGGTGTAATCACTGTGGAAAACAGTTTGGCAGCTCCTCCAAAAGGTAAACACAATTACCTTATGATCCAGCAATTCCACTCCTAGGTATACACCCAAAAGAATTGAAAACAGGCACTCAAATGGATTTTCTTACAAGCTAGTGTGCACAGCAGTATTATTCATAATCGCCAAAAGGCAGAAACAACCCAAGTGTATATCAAAAGGTAACTACATATAAACAAATGTGGCAATACTTACAATAGAATATTATTCAGCCATAACAAAGAATGTAGTTCTGATATGTGTTATGACATGGATGAACCTCAAAAAAATTATGCCTCAAAAATATTATTCCAGACACAAAAGGACAAAAATTGTATGATTTCACTTATATGAAATATCTACAATCAGTAAGACTGTAGAGACAGAAAGTAGATGGAAACCAAAAGGGAAAGTAGGAACCAAAAGGGAAAGTGGGGAGTTACTGCTTGATGGGTACAATGTTTTTGTTTGAGGTGATGCGAAAACTTCTGGAAGTAGATAATGGTGATGGCTATGCAATATTGTGAATGTATTTAATCACTGAGTTCTACATTTAAAAATGGCTAAAAGGCAATTTTTTTGTTTTATATATGTATATAATATATATACACACATGAAACATCACAATTTTAAAAGTAAATACAAAATATAGCTAAAAACAATAACAAAGCTTCTACCCAAATGTAACCAGAGTCTATGTAATTAATCTTACAAATGCCAAGAAAATTAGGGCCTATATCAGATGAATTAAAAAACCAATGATTTTTATTTTTCTAACTTCATTCCAATTAGATGTGACTGATAAGGTTAAAAAAAAAAGATCAGTACCACCCCTCAATCTTTAACTAATAGATTGCATGATTCATTTAATAACCAAATCTCACTTATTCTTGGTAAAGGCATCTTTCTGCCCTACCCAATAGCCAGTTCTCCCCTGATCAGGTATAATGCTCTGTGTCTTCCAGTGGCATGTTGGGTGCTCAGTGGTATTTGTTTACAGAACACATTAAAGGTTTCAGTGTAGCATTAGGTGGTCCTGCAAGACAGAAAGAAAAGAGTTAATTGTAAAAGGAGAGGTTGATACATTTGACTATATAAAATTAAAGACTTATATTCATCAAAATGCACCTTTAAAGAGGGCAGGCTCAGTGGCTCAGCCTATAATCCCAACACGAGTGAAGAGGCAAAGGCGAGTGAATTGCCTGAGTCTGCGGGTTCAAGACCAGCACAGACAACTTGGCGAGACCTTGTCTCTACAATTAAAAAAAAAAAAAATTAGCCAGATGTGGTAGTTTGCACCTGTAGTTCCAGCTACTTGGAAGGCTGAGGCAAAAGGATCACTGGAGCCCAGTAGGTCAATGCTGGGGTGACCCTGAGTGTGCCACTACACTCTGCCTGGGCAACGGAGTGAGACTCCACCTCAAAAAAAAAAATGCACCTTTAAAGAAAATGAAGAGGTAAAGGTATTTATAACATATATAACTGACAAAGGATTAGTTTCCAGAATACATAAGCATATATATGAAAACTTGTGCAATTCAGTAAGAAAATGATAAATAATTCAGTATAAAAACGTGCAAGAATAAAGAAAATAAATGAAAACCAAGGACCAAAGACTGATTCTTTGAGATGAACAATAAATTGTTAAATCTCTAGACAGACTGATCAGGAAAAAGACAAAACACAAATTTCCAATATCAGGAATGATAAATGTCATTACTGTAGTCTACTGATATTTAAAAGATAAAATAATAAAGAAGATAAAAAAAGAAAAACTTTATGCCAGTAATTATTCTACCACTTAAATGAAATTGACAAAAATATTGAAAGACGAAAACTACCAAAGTGTCCTCAAGAGGAAATGGATAATCTGAATAGCTCTATTAAATAAGTTGAAATTGGAGTTTAAAACATTAAATAAGTTGAAATTGGAGTTTAAAACATTTCCACAAAGAAACTCCATGCTCCATGCCCTGATGCCCTGATGCCTTCATTGGTGAATTCTACCAATTATTTAAGAAAAATACCGACAGTTTCCATAAACTCAGGCAAGATAGCACATGCCTATAGTCCTAGCTACTCAGTAGCCTAAGGCAGGAGGATTGCTTGAACCCAGGAATTCATGTAGTTTGCCATAATTGCAGCTGTTGAATAACCACTGTACTCCAGCCTGGTCAACATAGTGAGATTCCCCCCTCCTTGGGGAGGGGGGAAGATAATAAAATATATATATATATACATATACATACATATATATATATATATGTATATATATATATATATATACGTATATATATATATATACTTCCCAACTCGTTCTGTAAGTTATATAAGCCTATTAAGAGAAAATCAAATCTCTCTCATGAATTTAGGATATAAAAGTTAAGATATAACAAATTTTAGCAAATTTAATGCAATTATATGTGTGTGTGCGTGTGTGTGTGTGTGTGTATGTATATATAGTTTGTTTGTTGCCCAGGCTGGAGTGCAGTGGCACGCACACTCATGGCCACCGCAGCCTCGACCTGCTGGGCTGAGGTGGTCCTCCCACCTCAATCATCCAAGTAGCTGGAAACACAGGCATGCGCCACCACGTCTAGTTTTTTATTTATTTATTGTGGAGATGAGGTCTTGCCAAGTTGCCAAGGCTGGTCTCGAACCCCTGAGCTCAGACAATCCTCTCAACTCAGCCTCCCAAAGTGCTGGGATTACAGACATGAGCCACTGCACCTGACTCCAATAATATATTAAAAAGATAATACATCATAACCAAGCAGTGTTTATCTGAGTAATGCAGGTTTGAGTTAACCTTCAAAACTCAATGAAATTTGCAATATTAACAAACTAAAAACAAAACATGTTTATCTCATGTAGAGAAAGCATTTTATCATTCTTGATAAAACAACAACAAAAACTCAGCAAAATAGAAATAGAAGAAAACTTCCTTAACTTAATAGAAGGCTTCTGTGAAAAATCTACAGCTGGCATCATACTTAATGATTAAATGATTGTTTTCTCCTTAAGATCAAGGAATGAGACCAAGTTGTTTATGCTCTCTATTTCCAGTCAACATTTTATTGGAGATTCTGGCCAGTGCACTTAGATAAGGAAACAAAATAAAAAGCGTCCAGATTGGAAAGGAAGAAGCAAAAGTGTATTTGCAGACAACATAGAATTCTGTCTTCAGCCAAACTAATCAGTTAAGCAAAGGACTCAAAAGATTGACCTCCTGAACATCCTTTCTTAGGAAGTTTCTTGAAGATATATTCCATATACTCCCTACCACCAGTCAGAGAGTAGATCAAAAGAGGGAAAAGTAGAAGCCCTTACCCTAGGTCAGCTGTAGCAGGGCAGAGCCCAGCATGGAAGCTGTGTGGCAGGCCTGGAGGACACGCTTATCACAGCATGAGGGGGAGGAGAGCCCAGGAGATAAGATTGGAGGGCATTCAAACTTGAACAAAATTAAGACTCTGGTAAAGACAAAGGGAGGAATATACAAAGGCAATAACCCATAAGAGAGGCAGCCATCTATAAGCAAGCCAGGATACATACGTGAAGCCCTCTAAAGTAAAGTATGAGTTTAAGAAATGTAATGGATGGATTCGCAACCCGCCTAGGCAACTTGGCGAGACCTCATCTCTACGATAAATCAAAAAATTAGCTGGGCGTGGTAGCGCGTACCTGTAGTTCCAGCTACTTGGAAGGCTGAGCGGAAGAATCGCTGGAGCCCAGCAGGTCGAGGCTGTGGTGGCCGGGAGTGTGCCACTGCACTCCAGTCTGGGCGACAGAGTGAGACTTCAACTCAAAAAAAAAAAAAAAAGGAATTGTAATGGAACTGTAAGAGGAAAGAATCTATTCACTTTGGTGTTGGAAGGATTTTTCTTCCAAAAGGACCCCAGGGATTGGTTCTTTCAGAAGGACCCAGGGATTGGTGTAGTTCCCACCTAGAGAAGAAAATGGGCCAAATGTCAATATGGTCTGGCATATTGATATTTTCGTAACTGCTTCACACTGATTTTCAGATTGTAGAGCCAGCTGTCCACTCCAAGAAGGTAGAAATGTAGCTGACAGACAGAAGGTGGGATGTGGAAGTTAGACAAAGGGCCACCTGAACTTTTAAAAAAATTTTAGCTTCCTCCTTGAGTTAGATTTCTCGATATATCTTTTTAAAATTGTTGTGGTAGGAACACTTGAGATGGGTATCGTTTGTGTTTTTAACTCAGCACTATGATCCAGAAGACACTACAAACAACCTGTTTGATTAAAATGGACTCAACAAATGTTTTTCCATGGAAAGCAGGTGTTTTATCTTAGCAATGCCAGAAGTCTGCTTAGTAAGGCTAGGGATAACCTGATGCTCAGTGTAGGCAGAATACTTATTTTTGGGACTATCTTGGAGGGAGAAATGTTGACATCTCTCTAGGTAACACTGTCAGGCAGAAGGAAACCAGATCTAAAGGAGGACACAGAAGGGGAAGTGGCAGCACCATAAAGCGCTTAAATAAGCAGAGGGTTAAGTTATGCCTGGTATGAATGTCACCTAGGGAATGCTATTCTTTTGATGATACAGAGATCAATACATGAAAATGAGAGGGCTAAATAAAACAGGAGGAAATAAATGTAGATTTATCCAAGATCAGAGGTAAGCAGCTGACCTAGCACAGGGTGGCTGGTCTTCTGTTTTCTAGAAAGATGATGTCTGATGGCTATTGTTCCTACATCAATTTGCAGTTGGTTCAGGGCAGGTGACATCTGTGTGCTATGGGAAAGCAAGTGCCAACAGTGTGCTGCACGTGCTCAGCCTGTGTTGACATTTGTTGACTGGCTGCCCTTTTTTCAACAGGCGTAGTATCTGTCTGTTTTGAGGGGGACAGTGATGGATACATCAACTTGGTGGCCTATCCTTATGTGGAAAGTGAGACCATGGAGCAGGATGACACACCGGAACGGGAGCAACCTCGGCGTAAACACTCCCGTCGGAGCCTGCACCGATCAGGCAGTGGCAGTGACCACAAGGATGAGAAAGCCAGCCTGTCCCTTGAAACTTCTGAGAGGTAAGAGAGAGCAAAACTACAGGTGCATGTTTTGTCCTGCTGGTACAAGCACTCGGGACATCTCAAGTCCTGACACATCATGGCGAAGCAGAATTCAAGGTTCTTGGGATACCCACACAGGTGTGGCCTCCTCTGTGAGTGACATCACCCTAATCATGCCTCCCTCTGAGTATGGCTTTAGCTAGCTGAGAGAGAAAGTGAAGTCCTCAGCTCTTTGGAAGCAGAGACACCTTGTGCTGCTGACAAAGGGTTCTCTGGCTTTCTGTTATGCCTCACTACCCACAAGACAAAAAGTTGAAATACATTAGTCTACAGTGAGACACCAGATGCTTTCTAACCTGCAGAATGTCTGAGTCTAAGGACTGTGAGAGTTCATTTAGACTAGTGTTTCCTAATGGTTTTGTGTCAGACCTCTCTGAAAATCTAGTATCAGTCATTAACCCTTTCCCTGTACCTAAATTCTAGTTTATTGCATTGGAAACTTACTTTTCTTGTAGACTAGCAAAAGTCTTTACAGAGAATTGTGTTTCTCGATATTTCATGCAGAAATTAATATAAACTCTCCTAGGATGGATGTAATCAAAAGGACAGACAATAAAAATGTTGATGAGGATGTGAAGAAATTGGAGCTCTCTTATGTTGCTGATGGGAATTTAAAGTGGTGGCAGCCACTTGGAAAACAAGTTGACTATTCTTTAAAACATTAAACCAGTAATTCCACTCCTAGGTATAGACCCCAAATAATTGAATACATATATCTATACAAAACTTGTAGCCAAATGTTCTTAACATTATTCCTAATAGCCAGCAAGTGAAAACAACCCAAGTGTCCATCAAATGGTGAATGGATAAACAAAACATGGTATATCTTATATAATGGAATATTATTCAGAAGTGGAGTACTGATACCTACTACAACATGGTTGAATCATAAAAACATGTTAAGTGAAAGAAGCCAGAGCTAAAAGATCACACAGTTGTATGATACCACTTATATAAAGTGTTCAGAACAGGCAAATCTACGGCAAGAAAAAGGAGGTTAGTGGTTGCTTTCTGTTAGTGATTAGGGGCTGGAGGTAGTGGGGAATAGGTGTGGTTGCTAATGATGACAGAGTTTTGCTTTTGGAGTGATAGAAATGTTCTGTAAATTAGGTAGTGATGATGATTTACAACTTCTGTGAGTATACTAAAAAACCACTGAATTGCAAAAAATTAATGTGAACTGAAACTAATGCAAGCTTTCTAAAACAAAATGAAATCAAAATTATATGATTAAATTACTTCATATTTAATTTAATTCAAAAATAAGTTCTTGACTTAGAAG
The DNA here is from genome assembly GCA_963574415.1 of Tarsius wallacei. Classification (NCBI taxonomy): domain Eukaryota; kingdom Metazoa; phylum Chordata; class Mammalia; order Primates; family Tarsiidae; genus Tarsius; species Tarsius wallacei. The sequence continues at coordinate 9,772 of CAUYQG010196163.1, forward strand.
TTGAAATTGGGAATTTTCTTAGATGTGGCAGTATATAGTTCATCCCTTATGTCAGATCAGTTCACAACACACACTGTACTGTACTCCCAAAGCTTTGTAAATACACAGAACATTCCATCTCTCCTTACTCAGTTTGGTGAATGAGAACTTGCTTACGTCAAGGAGCACAAAACCCCATGCGACACTGGCTGAGTAGGTGATGTGTCATTTCCCATGTTCTCAGTCTGTATATTGTCTCTGGCCACATCCCCAGTATGCAGGGTCTTCAGAAGTCAAACATCCTTGTGGACAGATGGGCTACAGCCTACAGAAGCACTTCTTTTAGTGCTTCCTCTTGGCTCCCCAGGTTTCCTCTTGACAGATGACTTTGGGGCCTAACTTGGTCATTCAAGTGACAAGGAATGTTCCCCAAGTCCCCAAGTCTTTTTTTTTTTTTTGAGTTGGAGTCTCATTCTGTTGCCCAGGCTGGAGTGCAGTGGCACACTCACCGTCACCCCATCACTGATCTGCTGGGCTCTGGCGATCCTTCTGCCTCAGCCTTCCAAGTAGCTGGAACTACATCTTGCCAAGTTGCCTGGGCTGGTCTCGAACCGGTGGACTCAGGCAATCCATTCGCCTCAGCCTCCCAAAGTGCTGCTGGGATTACAGGATGAGCTGCCGAGTGTTCCCCAAGTCTTTAGCTGACAATTGACAATTCTCTCTCAGCAGCTTTTTAGGGTGGGCTTTTTTTTTTTTTTTTTCTGTTCTCCAGAGATACAGAGGTTGCTTCATAAGTCATCTGGTAAAAAACCAGTGAACGTAGAATAACACCAATGTCTGCTTATTTCTGGGTTCAGGGTCCTGCCATGAAGGTGACAGCTCTATGTGAAGTGACCAGACTTCTGTCTGGCCTATTAGCAGATACTGTAAGTCACTCCGGAGGTGGACCTTGTTTCTTCACCAGGGCCAGAGCTGCAACCCCAGGGTGACCATCCAGACACAGAACTAGTTTGGGTTTAATTGGCAAATAAGTCAACCTTACTGTTTCCTAAAGTGATCACAAAAAAGGCATCTGTGAATGGCCTTAGCAGTGTCCTCATCAGGAGAAAATGAGGATTTTTTTTTTTGAGTTGGAGTCTTACTCTGTTGCCCAGACTGGAGTGCAGTGGCACGCTCCCGGCCACCGCAGCCTTGACCTGCCGGGCTCTGGCAATCCTTCCGCCTCAGCCTTCCAAGCTGGAACTACAGGCGCGTGCTACCATGCCCGGCTAATTTTTTGATTTATTGTAGAAATGAGGTCTCGCCAAGTTGCCCAGGTGGGTCTCAAACCCACGGGTTCAGGTAATCCACTCACCTCAGCCTCCCAAAGCACGGGATTACAGGCTGAGCCACCAAGCCCAGATGAAAATGAGGATTTTGACATGCTGAGCGGCATGGGTGGGCTCCTCTTCTTTCAGTTGTAGGGAAATGGGGTCTCTGCCATTGCTTCTTAGTGAATGTTGCATAGCTTACTCAGCCACCCTTGAGAGAGGGTCAGCATTTCCAGCATACACTAGCCCTGGCGTTAACCTGAATCTGTATGATTCATTCCACAGTTAGAGGAGAGGCAAGCAATTGTGGAGAGGAGGGTGGCATTTGAAATTGCTGCAGTGTTCAGCCTCTGCTCTGAGCTGCAGACTTGTTCTACAATTTGCAGAGGATATGGCTTCACCAGTAGTGTGTTTTCCTTGGCTAGTCAGAATGATAAATGTATTGCCAGCTACTTTAAGCAAAGATTTTTATGTTGGGGCATAATGAAATTGTGGCAGAGTTGCAGTATTTTCAATTCAAGCCACTTTCTTACCAAAACCCCTTTGTGGTTTGACTGACTTTAGAAATAAAATTTCCTTACTCAAATTGCTTTGTGCTTTTCACAGACATAAACCCTGACCAGAGAAGCACAGGTACTTTTGGGGCCTGTTCAGGGTAGATTATATGTTGCTTTAGTTTTATTGCTTCTTCCAGGCCTGATGCAAAGACAGACAGACATTCATAAGCATGTCAGCCTATGCTTTCTTTACATCTTTTTTTTTTTTTTTTTTTTTTTTTTTGTTTTTGTGAGAAAACCGCGCCCCAACCAGGAGTTGAGTGGCCAGCGACCCGCCAAGGCCGCC
>CAUYQG010196167.1:0-26780 GCA_963574415.1 Tarsius wallacei
GAGAATGTAGAATATATTTGGGGAGACGTCTTAATGGGAGGAAAAAAGTGTAATTAGAGATAAATGACTTTAAAGCATGCTTTACAATCGTACAATTAAGTTTTAAGTCAACAAAAGTCACCAAGATTTATGGTAAAAAAAACAAAACAAAACAAAAAAAAGACACAGTGAGACACCACATCATACCCACAAGGATGGCTGGAACCAAAAAGATGGACAATAACAAGGAAAGATTGGAACCCTTATATGTGGCTGGTAGGAAGACAAAATAGTGCAGCTGCTTTAGAAAAGAGTTTGGCCTTTTTTCTTTTTAAGTTAAATGTAGAGTTACCATAGGACCCAGCCATTGCACTCCAGGAACATGGAAAACATATATCCACACAGAAACTCATATACACACACGTGTACAGCGGTATTACTCATAACAGCCCAAATGTGAACCAAAGATGAGCAAACAAAATGTGGTCCATTCATCCAACAGCCATCAGAATATGATTTGGCTATAAAAAGGGAGAAGGCCCAGACATAGGCCACAGCGTGGGTGGACCTAGAGGACATCACGCTCAGGGAAAGAAGCCAGACACAAAAGGCCACAAAGTGTACGAGTCCATTTACATGAAATGTCCAGAACAGGCAAATTCACACAGATAGAAAACAGATCAGTGGTCGCCAGAGGCTGGGAGGAGAAAAAACAGGGAAGATGAGCAGGGAGGGGTGACAGTTAAGATGGGTAGGGCTCATTTTGAAATTGACTGTGGAGATGGTTGCATAACTAAGCATTCTGTGAATGTACTAGAAGACATTGGGCACATTTTATTCACTCATTCATTTATTTAGAGTTGGCGTCTGGGCACATTTTATGTATGTATGTATGTATTTAGAGTTGGAGTCTCCCTCTGTTACCCAGGCTGGAGTGCAGTGACATGACCATGGCTCACTGCAGCCTCAACCTCCTGGGCTCACAGAATTCTTCTACCTCAGCCTCCCAAGTAGCTGGAGCTACAGATGCACACCACCACACCCAGCTAATTTTTTTATTTTTTTGGTTGAGATGAGGTTTTGCTATGTTGCCCAGACCACTCAAAGTCCTGGGCTCAAGTGACCATCCTGCCTCAGTCTCCCAAAGTGCTGGGATTTCAGACATGAGCCACCATACCTGGCCTTACTCTATTCTTATAGACCTTGGGCAGTGACTTAAACTCTGGAAGCCTCTGTGGCTTCACTGGGATACTCTGAGAATGCACTGTGCACTTCCTCAATCCCAAGAGGTATCACATTTTTGCATTTGGACATTTCTGAAATTGGAATGCATTTTACAAGTAACGCCATCTTAGAATCAGAATTAGCAGTGGACCCTTTTCTTCCTTAGCAGACTATAAAAAAGGGGGACACCCTCTCAAAATGTCTTAAGCTGATAAATATGATGAATGAGAAATTGAGTGTAAAGGGCTGAACATGGGGCCTACAGTGAGCCCCGGGGACAGTCTAGCTGCCGTTTAGGTTCTTAGACTTAGATTGTGTCTCTTGGGCACCTCTGTGTTCTCTCCTCAACTCACACAGTGTCTGATGCTGAAAGGGAGGCACCTAACAAAATCATTTATGAAGGTTTTAAGGGACTCATTCCCAGACTCAGATCACTCCCTCTAAAGTAAAAGGAGTCTTTTGCATTGGCGGGAGGGACCTATGTGAATGTGGCCACTATTTGACTTAGAGGACACAGCTGAAAAGCAATGTGAGAAACGGAGGAATGAAGTTTGTAGGTTGGCATTCCTGACCCACATCCCTAGTGTCAAGTCCTAACAACACAGCATCTGATGGGAGAAGCATCTGAGCCAGAATTTAGGCAGGGGAAGGAGGTACAAGGGATGATGCTGAAGGCATGTGCCTGAGTGTCAAGAGCCTTACCTCATCGCCATATCGCCGGTAACTCACTTCATACAGCACGATCAGGCCGTTGGGTTCCTTAGGCTCCTGCCACATCAAGTGAACAATGTTGTTCTCGAAGACCTCGTGGGTCACGGGGCCAACAATATCATCTGCCTTGGCTGTAAGAAGCAGAAGTCAGAAGCGGGGAGGTAACTCTTGGATCAGATCCCACTTCTGCCACCTATCAGCAGGACGACCTTGAGCTGGTCCCACATCTTTTTCTTCACTGGAGAATGGATGTGTAAACCCACCTCACCGGATTGTTAGGATGATTCAGTGGGTGATTTTTCTGTATATAACTTTTTTTTGAGTTGGGATCTCACTTGGTCACCCAGGCTAGAGTGCAGTGGCATGATCATGGATCACCACAGCCTTAACCTCCTGGGCTCAGGCAATTTTCCTGTCTCAGCCTCCTGAGCAGCTGGGACTACAGGTACATGTCACCAAGCTCAGATAATGTTTTAATTTTTTGTAGAGATGAGGTCTCGAGATGTTGCCCAAGCTGGTCTTGACCTCCTGAGCCAAAGCAATCCTCCTGCCTTGGCTTCCCAAAGTGCTGGGATTATAGGCATGAGCCCATATGCCTGGCCTGAGACCCCATTTCGACAAATAAAAAATACTAAAGAAATTAGCCAGGCATGGGGGTGCATACCGGTAGTCCCAACTACTTGGGAGGCTGAGGTGGGAGGATTACTTGAGCCCAGGAGGTCAAGGTTGCAGTGAGCTGTGACTGTGCCACTGCACTCCAGCCTGGATAAAAAGGAAAGACCCTATCTCTAAAATAATAATAATAGTAATAATAACAACAATAAAGGCTAATAAGGGAAAGTACATATATACACTGACCCAGCGTGGAGAGTTAATCCTGCTCAGCCTGAGTCTCCCGCCCCATGCAGCATGGATCCCGGGAGCAGACCCACCTTCGGGCATGGTCCTGGCGCTGACATAGGCTGCCACACTACACCGCTCCTCAGGAGTGTCCTGGTTGCAGGCCTGCAGTTCGATGCGATAGCCTGTGAAGTGACGCAGGCCAGAGATGACCAGCGACTCCTTGTTCACCACTTTCTCGAAAGGCCGGTGCTCCTCGGGGCTGGTGGGCACGCTGGTTGAGATGGTGTTGGGGAAGGCTGCGACCGTGGGGACAACTGCAGTCACATTCCCGATGGCGCCAAGGGACCTGCGTTTCCGAGATGGCCTGGAATGACAATAGGACATGCATGATCACATTGTCACTATCTTTTAAAAAATGATGTTGGAGAATCAAAGGTTTTATTAGAGAGAAAGATCAGAGTGCAGGTGGGTGCAGTGGGGGCGTGAATGAATTAAAATGCAGATTGCCAGGAATTATGACCCACAGCAGCTTTCTAGACACCCTTGTGACCATCTTCAGTATCAGGGCAGCCCCACCCAGTGAGGAATGGGTGGTCCATCCCAAGACCAGCAAGAGGAAACACACACTGATATCCCCTCCACATGCTTAACTACAGGTATTCATTTTGCAGATGAATAGGCCACCAGGGTCAGTGTTAAAATAAATTACCAAAAGTGTGTAAGAATCTAGCTTTTCAGGAAGCCCTGCCAAATGGCTTTTGCTCAGTGGCCCAAGCTACTGGCTGACACTGGTAGTTTGTTGCGCGTGCGCGTGCATGTGTGTGTATGTGTGTTGCTGTTGTTTTGTCAGGGTCTTACTCTGTTTCCCAAGTTGGAGTGCAGTGGCACAATCACAGTTCACTGCAGCCTTGACAGCCTAGGTTCAGGTGAACCTCCCTCCTCAGCCTCCTGAGTAGTTTGGACTACAGATGCATACCACCATGCCTAGCTTACTTTTTCATTTTTCTGTAGAGGTGAGGTCTTGCTATGTTGCCTAAGTTGGTCTCAAACTCCTGGCCTCAAGCAATCTTCCCACCTTGCACTCCCAAAGTGCTAGGATTACAGGCATGAGCCACTGCACCCACCACATTGTCAGGTTAAACAGGAAAAATGCATCTTCTCATTCTGTGTAGGGAACCTGCATAATTTGAGTGAAGAAGCTTCAATTCTTGATAAAGGAATCTTATCACTTGGGGGTCTAAGGGTAACTCCAGGGAATATCCTGGCAATTGGCACATATCTCCCTGCCCCTTAAAAAAGTATATTAAGAAATGTCTTATATGTCCTAATATCTCATATAAATATCTTAATATATAGGTATCTTTATATATTAAGAAATAAATGTTGATTTCATTAAAATTACCCAAAAAATTATAAAGAAGAAAATGTAAAGTGCTCATAATTCTACTGCCCACTGCTTCTTTTGGGCAATTTTTTTTCCCTATAAATATTATGTGTGGAGCTGGGCATGGTGGATCATGCCTGTAATCCTAGCACTTTGGGAGGCTGAGATGGGAGGATTGCTTGAGTTTGAGACCAACTTGGGCAACACAGCAAGATGTCATCTCTACAAAAAATTTTTTAAAAATTAGTTCTATACCAGCCTGAGCAACATAGTGAAAACTTGTCTCTACAAAAAATAAAAATATACATAATCAGCCAGGCATGGTGGTGTGTGTCTGTGGTCCCAGTTACTCAGGAGGCTAAGGAAAGAGGATGGTTTGAGCCCAGGATTTCGAGGCTATAGTGAGCTATGATTGTGCCACTGCATTCCAGTCTAGATGACAGAGTGAGACCCCAACTCAAAACAAAACAAAAAACATCATGTGTGAGTAATGATTAGTATCAAGCCAGTTTTATAACCCATTTTGTTTACTTGTTATACTGGAAGCATTCTTGAAATAGTTTTCTTACAACACAATATCGTGAGGCAGGATTTTTCTCATGTTGGGGTTTTCCCCATCAATTACAAAAGTATCATGTGCTCCTTGCAGAAAACTTGGAAAACATTTAATAGCTGTAAAATATTCCATTTACTTCATGAGCCACCACTTACTTAACCATCTCCTGTTTGTTTCTATGAATATTCTTCTCTTTTTTTGTGACTATAAACATTGCTTTGATCACTGATTGTCTTGTGAGTTCCCCAGAGTAGATTCCTAGAAGAAAATATCACTAAGGTCAAGGAGCTATGAAACCCTCTAAGCTTCTTGATAGATATGGCAAAATTGTTGTCAGGAAACTTTGTATCGACTTGAGGTCTGTCTCATCACCATGTGACTGCATTTTAGGACAGGCTCAGCAACCCTGAGGCTTAGAAGATCCTTTTTGTCTTTTTCCAGATTTCCAAGAAATTAAAAATGTGCCATCACCTGATGTTTTAGTTGCAGATCTTGATACTGCAGAGTTTTCTGTAGAGACAGGGTGTTTTTGTTGAGACAGGACCTTGCTATGTTGTCCAGTTCCTTTTTCCTTTATTGATTCTGTTCTCCAGGGAATTATTCCTTCTATTTTCCTATTTATAGTGCTTTCCTTACTGCTGCTCCTGTGTTGTTTATTCACTAAGGATACTAACCCTTTATTTAGCATGAGGTACAAGTTACCATTTGGTATTTGCTGGTGAGTTGTTTTTTTGGTTTTTTTTGGTCAGGAATCATTATACTAGGACAAAGTCACTTCTTTATATGCATTATATTGAAGAAGTCTTTTTTATTTTTTGTATTTAATTTTAAAGATGTGGGGTACAATTCAGGATTAGGTATGTCAGTGGACATCATACAGGTAAAGTTTGGGCCGCCCATTGGTCCCCACTTTGCCTGGTTTGAGATCAGGTACCCTTATTGATGTTGTGTCCCCACCCCCACCCCAGCAGTAACTGACTACTGTCAATCCTTTTCTTATAGTATTATGGTAAATGTTCAGGGTCTGCTTATGAGTGAAAATATGTGGTGCTCTGTTCTTTGTTTCTGTGATAGATTGCTGAGTATGACAGACTCTAAATCCATCCAAGTTGCTGTGAATGGTGAGCTTTCTTCAAATGGTTTGAAACAGTCTCTCATATGTATCTGTAAAATCATATATATTAGTAACATTTTTGTACTTGTTCCTTTACAGGTAATTCTAGTTGGGGTTATTGTGAAGTGTACTAAGGTTTTATGGCAACTATAAAAGGAATATTTTCCCCTATTTCATAGTCTGATTACTGGCTAGTATACCTTCTGACTTTTGCTTACTTCTGTTATACTGACTTCCCCAAACTCTAACTCCTTCTAAAAGTTTCACAGTTGATTTTCTTGGGTTTCCAATAAACATGCTGGAAAATGGGTCAGCAAACTTTTCCAGTAAAGGGCTAGATGATAAATATTTTGGGTTTTGCAGGCCAAGTGACCTCTGTCATAACTACTCAACTGTGCTACTGTAGCTTAAAGCAGTCTTAGATAATAGGTAAACAAGTGGGTGTGGTTGCATTCCAACAAAAGTTCATTTATGAAGTCAGGCAAATGGCCCAAGGACCAGCCCACCTAGACTACTTGTAAATATCAATGATTTTATCTTCCACATTCCATTTTTTTACTATTACAATTTGTTCCATGTCTTACTGCATTGACAAGATGCCCAGAGAAATGTTAATCACTAATGATGACACAAGGCATTCTTGTTTTGTTCCTAACTCTAAATATATATATTTAGAGACAAGGTCTTGCTCTATTACCCAGGCTGGAGTGCAGTGACATGATCATAGCTCACTGCAGCCTCAAACTCCTGGACTTAAGTGATCCTCCTGCCTCAACTCCTGAGTAGCTGGTATTACAGGTGCACACCACCACACCCAGCTTTTTTAAAAAATTCTTTTGTAGAGACAGTGTCTCACTATGTTTGCCAAGGCTGGTCTTGAACTGCTGGCCTCAAGTCGTCCTCCTGCCCTGGCCTCTCAAAGTGCTAGGATGACAGGTATGAGTCACCATGCCCAGCCTAATAAAAGTAATTTTTACAATGATGTTAGCATGGCTGTTGGTTTCATATTTAACCTGTAGGTAATATTTGTCTTGTTAAAGAAGCATTCTAGCCCTATTTTTATAAGAAGCCTCTTCTTTCTTCCTTTCTCTAAGAAGGACATTTTAATTAATGTAACTATTGCATAAGATTATATGATTTCCTTAATGGGCCTCTTGAAGAAATAGCTGATATTATCTTAAAGTATCCTTGCATTTTGGAGATAAAATACATTGCCAGTACAAGGTTTTATTTTGGACATTTGGATCTAAAGTCGCATATTAGCTTGGCCTGTGGTTTCCTTTCAGGTCACTTCTATTGAGGGTATTAGTTTCATGAAATAAACTGGGATAATCTTCAGATTTCTATGCTCTAGAATAGCTTCTATCTTATAGAAAATAGTTGCTCTTTTGGAGTCTGAAAAACTCATCTATAAAACTCTTTGGGCCTGGGGACTTTTTGGAGGAAACGAACTCATATCTTTTTCCGAAGTTACTGAACCACTTAGTTTTTCTGTTTCTTTTTAAATCTATTGAGACCAGTTAAAGTTCTCCTCCTAACTGAAACTTTTAACAGCACACACTTGTCCAGAGAACTCAACATATTGAAATTTTCTTCAGAGCCTAGTTCTGTCCCTTCTTCCCTTCTAGTTGTTTGTGTTTTTTCGCTTTGATTACATTTACCACAGGGTTAGCTATTATTGATTTCCACCTTCCTCTGTAATACACTTATATTTTTATATTTTTTAGTTACTGTCTTAATTTGGGAATCTGTTTAATTCTACTAATTTGCATCAAAGTCCAGTTTTGGCAATATCCTACAAGTGAAGGTATGTGATATTCACATTTTCATTATTTTTCCAAATCAACTTTAATGAGAACTTTCAACCCAATAGGTATTTAAGTTAATTTTTTTTTTTTTGACTTGAAATCTCCCTCTGTCACCCAGGCTGGAGTGCAATGACATGCTCATGGCCACCGCAGCCCCGACCTGCTGGGCTCAGGTGATCCTTCCATCTCAACCTCCCAAGTAGCTGGAACTACAGGCACACACCACCACGCCCAGCTAATTTTTTTGATTTATCATAGAGCCAAGGTCTCGTCAAGTTGCCCAGCTGGTCTCAAACCCCTGGGCTCAATCCATCCTCCCCACTGGGATTACAGGTGTGAGACACCACACCCAGCTTGATTGACTTTTAACCACCAAGGAGTAGAATTTTCTGTTCAAGCTTTGGAAGTTAACTTTAAGTCTTTATTGTACTATTGTCAGAAAACGTGTGTCCAGAAAACAAATCCTGCTTTGGTACTAAGATTTCCTCTATGCTCTTTTCATGGAAAAGACCAACAACATTCTTGGATGGAAAAGAAAACAGCTCCACCACTTATCAAGCCAAAGACACATCCACGTTCATTTCTGAAGGGACACAAATGAACTCTGCAGGTGCCTCCTTACGCATAGCCGCTGAGAAACTGGTGTCTGCGCAACCAGAGGTGTAAAGTGGTCCCATCAAACAGGCCAAATGGGTATATACATTCCAAAAGGATGATATCCAGAAAGCCCATAAGGCGGTCATAAAAGGCCCTTACGATGGCGCATTCGTTTAAACTTCCACTCCCTACACGAGCAGCATTTCATTATCCAACAATCCCACAACCAACCACTGTTTTCAACCAGGGGTGGCATTTTTTTTTTTTGAGTTGGGGTCTTGCTGTGTTACCCAGGCTGGAGTGCAGTGGCACAATCACGGCTCACCACAGCCTCAACCTCCCGAGTAGCTGGGACTACAGGCGTGCCCCCCCATGCCTGGCTAATTTTTTGATTTATTGCAGAGATGAGGTTTCGCCATGTTGCCCAGGCTGGTCCCAGAAATCTAGGCTCAAGTGATTCTCACGCCTCGGTCTCCAACCAAAAGTGCTGGGGTGACAGGCGTGAGCCATAGCATCGAGCCTCAACCAGGCAGGAGAACTTTCTGCCTCCACCTCTGGGGGGGAGGGGGCGTTTGGCAATGTCTAAGGACGCGTTTGGAGGTCACTCCCTGGGGACGCATGTGCGCTCCTGGCATCGAATGAGTGGAGGCCAAGGACGCTGCCCAACGCCCTGCAGGGCCAGGACGGCCCCAGCCGAGAGAATGACCTGGCCCCAAATATCAACAGGACCGAAGCCACACATTCCTAGACCTTTCTTTTTTTTTTTTTTTTTAATAATGCAATTTGTTTTATAAAAGAAATATACACATTAATACAGATAGACCTTTCTTTACTACGGATTATATTCCTCGCGGCCACCAGAGGTCAGATGAGGCCACACAGGTGCCTGGAGGAAAATAAACACACACACACTGCGTCAAAGGAAGGAAAGCCCTCTCCCTGGACATAACCCCCGCGGACCCCTCCAGTCTCACCTCCTGTTCCCACCCAGCGCTTCCGACTCATCCCATCTTTCTGCCTTTCCCCGAGTTCTCCCAGCTCGGTCCTCCCCTCTGGGCCTCCACCCCCTCCGTTCTCTAAGAAACGAGTGGAAGGGAAACGACCCCGACTCTCCTCCGTGGCAGGCGGAGAGCCACCTCGTATTCCTTTGTTCACGGCGTGTCACCCCAGATAAATACGTTCTGCTTCCAGAACAATTTTCAGGAGCGGAGCCTGGCACGGATCTGCGAACGCGGGCAGGACCCGTCGGGCCCATCCGAGGCAGAGAGGACGTGCCCGGGAAGTGCTCCGGGGTGGCAGGAGGGATGTGCCCAGGAAGTACTCCCGGGACGCAGGGAGGACGAGCCTTTGCTGCTCCAGGAACATGGAGGGCATGCCCGGGAAGTGCTCCCACAACACACGCAAAGGATGTGCCCTGGAAGTACTCCCGCAACGCAGGGAGGACGTGCCCCGGAAGTGCTCCTGTGATGCTATGTTTTAAAGAAGAGCATATTAGTCAAGATTTCCCCCACATTTAAGCCCAGATCCCATTTCAGAGCGAAGACGTTTAATTTGTGAAGCATCTGGTCTCCAGCACAGCAGCCTGTCCCATGCAACAAACCACAGAGAAAGCCCCGGGCTCTCCAAGGCGCACAGCAAGTCCTCTGCCCCTGCCCCGAGCAGCCCCACGGGGCGCACAGGTGAGTCGTACCTAGTGTCCTCAGCACCTGTGCCTGGAGAGGTTTCTCTGTAAAAACAAAACCGACGGCTTTGAGGACAGACAGAACGTAGCTAACTCTGACACCCTGGATGGAGGCCGTGTTCTGTCCAAGCAAGAGCACTCTGCCTTTGAGCCTGGGCCACGCGCTGGGGTCACTTGAGGGAGGGAAGGGACCACGCTTCCCCCAGCAGGTGCAGGAAATCCAGCGCGGGGGGGGGGGGGATTCAGAGAAAATTCTCCCCAGAGACTCGGCCTCCTGGGGTTCCCCCGGGATGTCCAGTTTGACTACACGTAGATATCACAACTGACCCAGCCATTTCCCCAAGCCCAGCAGCGTTTTGTTTTGTTTTCTTGAGTTGGGGGGTCTCGCTATGTTGTCCAGGCTGGTCACGAACTCCTGGGCTCAAGGGATCCTCCCGCCTCGGCCTCCCGAAGTGCTGGGATGATGGGTTGTGAGCCACCATGCCTGGTCGGCATTTTTTTAATGGGTAAGATAGTAACTGCTTTGATGCCCGGACTGGACCTTGAATGGTCTTTTGGACTCAAGGTCATAGGAAAAGAATGCCAGAAAGAAAGAAAAAGAAGGGGGAAAAAAGGAAATGTTACACATTGATGGTTCTGGGGGAAAGTCTACCTGGGTAAATAGCATTGGTAGACATTTGAACGGATACTTTTTTTTTTTTTTTTTGAGTTGGAGTCTCACTCTGTCACCCAGACTGGAGTGCAGCAGCCGCTCCCGGCCACCGCAGCCTCAACCCGCTGGGCTCTGGCGATCCTTCTGCCTCAGCCTTCCAAGTAGCTGGAACTACAGGCGCGCGCTACCACCCCAGCTAATTTTTTGACTTATTGTAGAGATGAGGTCTTGCTTGCCCAGACGGGTCTCGAACCCACGGGCTCAGGCAATCCACTCACCTCAGCCTCCCAAAGGCACGGGATTACAGGCTGAGCCACCGAGCCCGGCTTGAACAGATACTTTTTTAAGAGACAAGGTCTTGCTCTGTTACCCAGGCTGGAGTGCAGTAGCACAATCATAGCTCACTGCCTCCTGGCCTCCAGCAATCCTTCTACCTCAGCCTCCCAAAGTGCTGGGATTACAGGCGTGAGCCACCGTGCCTGGTCTTAGAGTAGTTTTTGCCACCAACCCTCTCAGTAAGTCAGATGTACCTCATCAGGTCACTCCTTCAGTCACTAAAAGAAATTCAATATATTTAAGTAGGAAAAACCTCCAGGTTTTGAGAGGATGCTGTGGGATGTTCCAGAAGGTTAAGAAAGTTAATGGTGAATCAAAAAGAGAATACAGAGTTTAAGACTCAGCGATAACTCAAGCATAGGTGACAGGCAGACATTTCTCAGGATTTATCTCAAGGATCTAATGTAGTTTGTTTCAGAATTCAGGGAGAGAGGCCAGCTTGGGAGAGGAAAGGAGTGTTGAATTTTGTCAGTTTCCTCTTTTGTGAGATTATTTACTCTTCCTGATAAGGCTGCTATGGCAATCAGAAGATCTGGCCCACCCTTCTGTGGTCTCTGGGTCCCACTTCATCCCTAAATACTGCCCCTTCTCATGCCAAGGCAATTGACACCCACTAAGGGAGCTCAGGGCCCTGTCAAGTCCTAACCTGGGGACGAACACCACATTGTGCAGGTAATCCTCGAACGTCTTCCTGAATGAGGACTCCTCCAGCTCCTTCAGGATCTGGGAGTCGGTCTTTGGGCAGGAACAACATTCACCAGCCGACTCCTCATATTCACTCTGATTGTGCTTCTGGGAATCCTCAGACTCAAATGGTGGAGACCAGGTGCGGGAGGGCAGCTTCAGCCCTAGAGGAAGGCAGAGAAGGAGGCTCAAGTCTCTCCAGCAACAAGTGCAAGTTCGCGCGCGCGCGCACACACACACACACACACACACACACACACACACACAGCAAAGGAGGCCTTCTCAGAGTGGACGGGCCAAAACAGAGTCTTGGCTCAAAAATAAAACATCGCTGGGCACAGTGGCTCATGCCTATAATCCCAACACATTGGGAGGCCAAGGCAGGAGGATCGTTTGAGGTCAGGAGTTGGAGGCTGCAGTGAACTGTGATCACACCCCCTGCACTCCAACCTGGGTGACAGAGTAAAGAAATATATGAAAAAAAAATTTTAAAGAGAGAACATCAAAAATATAAAGCTGTATTTAAGTACCTCAGCTAGCTGCATTTTGACTCTGGAGGTCAAAGCCCAGGTACTCCTGCGACCCATGGCATGAGCCCAGCCAGCCTCTTGTCCAGCCGGGAGGATGGACACAACTCTTTATGGGCAAAATCCATGACAGTTCCCTCAGGTCCACTCTCTCTGTCGCCAGCCTGCTCTGTGCCTGGTCTACTTGAGCCAAAGAAATACCTTCTCCCCGCTCCCCTTAATGTCTCTATGCAGACAATAGGCTCTAAGTGAGTGTATCAAGTACCTTTCCGTGAATGGCGAGTATCCACTTGGAAGCCCAAGTGTTTGTGTAGCTTTAAAAGCCTATGAAAGACTCCAGAAAATGCTTCTGACATTTATGAATAGACAGAATAACCTGGCTGTAAACCCCAAGGGGAGCTGTTCACAGCCTCACGGATGGAAGAAAAATACAAAACTGCCCTAGCAAGAGGGGCTGCTGATATTTTCTAGAGAGGAAGGAATGTTTGATCCAGCACAGATATCATTCCCGGTACCTACTACCTCATTCTAGCATCCATTGCGTGAAGTGTGATGCCCCATGGTTTTTCTGAGGCATAATGAGGTCCCCTGAGTCGTCAGATCCACAGAGACAGGAAGCAGCATGAAGCAGCATGGTGGGTGCCAGGGGCTGGGGAGGGGACGGGCAGTGAGTGTGTCATGGGGACAGAGTTTCCATGTGGGAAGAGGAGAAAGTTCTGGAGATGATGGTGGTGATGGATGGTTACGCAGCCACGTGAGTGTGCTTAATGCTGCTGAGCTATGCACTTAAAGATGGTTAAAACAATACATTTTATGTGATGTATATTTTGCCACACACAGAAAAAGACATACACACTAGGGATACTAATTGGCAACTCCTACTGGTCATGGTTAGTAAGCTTATTTATTTTGTGTTTTTATCTATTTATTTAAAGACCTATCTATAAATCTATCTATCTAATCTATCTAGAGATGAGGTCTTGTTATGTTGCCCAGGTTGGTCTCCAAGTCTTGGACTCAGCAGCTTATTTATTCTGTGTGTTTTATTTTCTTATTTATTTACTTATTTAGAGATCAATAGATTGATTGATTGATTGATTTACAGACATTTGGAGACAAGGTCTCGCTGTGTTGCCCAGGCTGGTCTCGAACTCTTGGGCTCAAGCAGTCCTCCCGCCTTGGCCTCCAAATTGCTGAGATTATTGGCCTGATTGACCACAGCTGGCCAGTATATGTGTGTTTTCAATTTGGGTAAAATAAATATCACATAAAATTTCCCATCTTCACCATGTTTCAATGCACAGTCCAGGGGCATGAAGCACATTCACATGGTTGTGCAGCCATCACCGTCATCATCTCCAGAACTTTCTCCTCTTCCCAAATGGGAACTCTGTCCCCAGGACACACTCACTTCCCATCCCCCCCCAGCCCCTGGCACCCATCAGGATACTTTGTCTCTGTGAATGTGACAACTCTAGGGACATCTCAGGAATGGGATCACACTGAATATGTCCTTAGTAAGTTTACTTTTAATTACATGAACTTTGTGATACAAATAAAATCATGTCTAAACAGTCGCATGATAATTAGAGACTTAGAGTTTCAGAAAAGAAAAAAAAAGCTTTGACTGATGTTGCTGATGGCAGCACTGGAGGGTGATTGAATTCAGTTGCTCGAATGCAAAGGCCAGCAGTTCTCAGGAGCTGGTGCCTGGGCTCGCTCTGGAGTTAAATAAAGCATCTGAGGAGATAAATCACGTTTGCAACCCCAGGCTCAGGCAGGGATGATGTCACAGGCATACATATAGCACATGATCTTAGAGCTGGGACAGCACCCAGAGATCATCTGTCCTCCCGCCTCCTCTCCCAAAAAGGAGGCAGACAGTGCCTTGCTCGGTGACTTGGCCAAAGCCCTACAGCAGGTCAGGGCCCGAGCCAAAAGCAGATGTCGCCTCGCCAGTGGCCCCCTGGCCTGCTCCTCCAAGGTCATGGGCTGAGGATACTGTCCCTAACTGAAAATATCTCAAGAAAATGATATCAAAACAAACTACCACTGAAGAAAAAAAAAACTGCTGCTGCTTCGCTGGTTTGATGTTGGGTTTGGTTTTTTTTAATCCAGTTTTAAAATAGTTTTAATGTAATATATACAAACTAGTTTGAAACTTCAAATATTTTTTGATTTCCCTTCAGATGAATGGAGGCTTGTTAAATAAACAAGATTAAGACTAAAAAGAAGAAACTGTCACTAATATTATTATTATTATTACTTTTAAAGACAGAGTCTTACTCTGTTGCCCACACTGGAGTACAGTGGTGTGATCACAGCTCATTGCAGCTTCAAGCTCCTGGCCTCAAGCGATCCTCCAGCCTCAGCCTCCCAAGCAGCTGGACTACAAGCATGCACCACCACATCAGGCTGGTTAAATAACTTTAAATTAATGTATACACACCAGTTTGACAGTTCAAATATTTGTCCACTTTCCTTCACATGGATGGAAGTCCATTAAATAAGATTAAGACTCTAAAAAATCATCATTAGTATAAATTTTTACTTGCAAGTACAGGAAGGGTATAGGAGATGATTGCTCCTTGCTGTCTTTGACCCTTACAACTAAAGGGTCTTAGTCTGGGTGCGGTGGCTCAGGCCTGTAATCTTAGCACTTTGGGAGGCCGAGGTGGGAGAACTGCTTGAGGCCAGGAGTTGGAGACCAATATGGGTAACATAGCGAGACCTCATCTCTACAAAAAAATGTTTAAAAAGCCAGGCATGGTGGCCGTGCCTGTAGTCCCAGCTACTCAGGAGACTGAGGAGGGAGGATTGCCTGAGCTCAGAAGGTCAAGGCTGCAGAAAGTGGTGATCATGCCTTAGCGGGACCCATATCCTTCCCTGACTTTGTCAATAACTTCTCAACATGATCGGCTGTGTTTCTAGCTCTGCACAGATGTCTGCATCAGTGAGAGGGGGGAGGAAGAGGAGAATGAAGACAGGGAGAAGGAGGGGAGGGGAAGGAAGAGAAGAAACTTCCAGAGGAAAATGGTGCCAAGACATGGGAAATACCTGGTTTTAACAGCAATCTTCAGAGTGTACACTTGTGTAATGAGATTTAAAGATGTGTGTATGTGTTTTCCTATGAGACACAATATGTGCACGTGCGTGCTGACACTGAGAAGGTGGGGGAGAGGTGCACCCTAGAAGTGAAGCAAAGTGGTCAGGCATGTGTGCCCAAACCCCACGGATCCCAGCACGGCTCTCCGCACTCACCTTTGAGGCAATAATCCAACTCATACAGCTCACTGTCTTCCTCCTGCCTCTCCCAGAAAACTAGGTAGTGGGTGATGTTGCCATTGGGGTCGGAGGGGGGCTTCCACTTCAAAATAATCTGAGAGGAGGAATTAGACACCGAGATTGGGTCCAGGGGGACGGAGGGATCTACAAAGGAGAAAGGAAAGAAGCCACCATGAGGGAGTTGTGTGCAAGTCATCAGGTGGGCATGAGGAGGGAAGGGACCTCACGCTCAGGGAACCATGAGGATGTTCACCGCTGTGTTATTTAACATCAGAGAAAACGAAAGACACAGGGAATGCTTGCCCATTTGGGGCATGGGCTATCAAACTATGGGTCCATTCATACCACAGATTACAAGGAGAACCCCCCAAAACCCGGAATTTATTTACCAAAAATTGTGTCTTTCTTCTTACATGTTTGCACTTTAGTCACCTTCAAAGTACTTTTTGTGTGATGCAATATACCTATCAAGATGCTTTTTCCACTGCTTAAAACAATTTTGACTCATCGATTTTGATGCCGTTTTTTGTTTCACCTCTTCAACATTGGCAGAACATTTCCCTTTGAAAACTTTTTTTCACCCGAGGAAACAAAAAAAAGTCACTCAGGGTGAGATTGGGTGAATAGGGAGGGTGGGGCACAGGAGCCATGGCACTTTTGGTCAAAAACTGCTGAACACTCAGCATGGTGTGAACAGGTGTGCTTGTAAATCACTTATCAGGAAATGGGGAGATGCGTTGAAAGAATCTTGAAAAAAAATTCACTGAAGCTGAACGCAGCCTCTCACACAACAATGCTGACTGGTACGTGGATGCCGATGGGTTTCTAAAACACTCACCTAGCAAGCGAAGCCTGTACTACAAGGAGCCCACCTTCCAAAAGATAATTCCATGGTTTTTTTAGTCCCTTCTTGTATGTAACTGTTCATCCATGTATACAACAAACACGACCAGGCTTCGACTGTGTACTATGAGCTCTCTCTGTTCTGGAAAGATGCCACTGAGTAAAGAGGATGGTGGGAGGAGACCAGTAAACTCATATTTTCCAATTAGCATTTGCCCCAAATTGAGCCCAGTCACAGGGCAGACTTGAAGCCCCTAAGTCATAGCATTGAGTTGGCATCCAACGTTCCCTAAAACAACCCCCCATGGGGCTCTACAAAACCTTTCCCTCAAGAACAGAGGTGGTTGAGGGCATTGGGGGCGGAGAGGGCACAAAGACCTGGAAGCTGCAAGTTTCCATAAACTGTAAATCTTTTGATATTGCTGGAGGCTAAGGAATGAGAGGCCCAGCAGAAGACACTGGGGCTTATTTATGTAGTTTGGCCTTGAACCTATAGGACAGGTCTTCTCACCATTAGCCCTACTGACATCTGGGGCCAGATCATTCTTTGTAGTGGGTGCAGGGGTGCGTTCTGATTATTGCAGGGCAATGAACGGCATCCCTGGCTCCCACCTGCTAAATGCCAGTAGCATCATTTCCCCAGCTGTGACAACCAGAAATGTCTCCAGATGTTGCCAAATGTCCCCCCGGGGTTGGGGGCAGAATCACCCTGTTTGAGAACTATTGCTATAGGAGAAGTACTTAGGTTTTATAAAAATATATCTAAATTGCTGGTCAGGTGTGGTGGCTCACACCTGCAATCCCAGCACTTTGGGAGGCTGAGGTGGGAGGACTGCTTGAGGCCAGGAGTTCAAGACCAGTCTGGGCAGCATAGCGAGACCTCATCTCTACACAAAATATAAACATTAGGTGTAGTGGCACATGCCTCATGCCTTTAGGATAAGCTGCTCAGGAGGGTCAGGCAGGAGGATCCCCTGAGCCCAGGAGGTCGAGACTAGGGTGAGCTGTGATAATGTCACTGCACTCCAGCCTGGGTGAGAGAGACAGACACTGATTCAAAAAATAAAAAATTAAGTTGCTATGAAATATTCCAATCCTCCCTCAAAAATAACAAATGGAAAGAGGGAAAGAAGAGATAAAAACAAAATTGGCCAAAAGTTGGAGCTGGGAAGTGGCTGCATGGGGGTCCTTCGTTTTATGTTGTGAATATCTGAAAGTGTTTTATAACAGGATGGAAAAGATATATATTCCCCTCGAGTGACTTGTTGCTCCTGCCTGATCTTCTGAAAATACAACCCTCCATACACAGCTCCTTTAAAAGTCAATAACCCCACAAAGGAGCATTTCATAGGCTCTCACTCTGTGGGCCCATTAAGGGCATGAGATCTGATTCACACACAAATTAATATTCACTCACTGGTGGCATCTGTCTGGACATAAATGATGTCACTCTTGGCCCCGTAGGTCCGGCGTTCATCAGAAAAGGTGACCAAGGTCTTGACAAAGATGGCATACTGGGTCCAGGGTTTGAGACCCCTCATCAGCCACCCAGGGTGGTTCTGTGACTTGGGGTCGTTGGACCTCTGGGGTGGATCAATGTCCACCACCGTCCAGCTGTTGGAGCCACATGCGTCTTGCCCGTCGAACTCCGTAACGTTCTGATAAGGGCTTTTAAGACAAAATGGGAAGGTGGTTACCGTGACGAGACCATTGCCCTGAGCACCACAAAGATGGGTCCTGGGATGTTGCATCCTACAGGGCTGCATTGTATTCACTCAACAACCACACCATGAGAAAACATGGGGGGAACTGTCAAAGAGCAAAGAACCCCCAATCCTGACATCTTAGCGGTACAACACAGATTGTGTATCCCTTATCTAAAATGCTTGTTTTGGATTTCAGATTTTTTTGGATTTTGAAATGTTTCGATTATCCATACCAGGTGAGCATGTGTAATTCAAAAGTCCAATATCAGAAATGCTCCAAGGAGCATCTCTTGTGAGCGTCATGTTGGTGCTCAAAAGGTTTCAGATTTGGGGATAGGCACAATGGCTCATTCCTGCCCAGCACTTTGGGAGGCTGAGGCAGGAGGATTGCTTGAGCCCAGGAGTTCAAGACCAGCCTGGACAACATGGCAAAACCTCATCTCTACAAAACAAAAAATTAGCTGGGTATGGTGGCACTCGCCTGCACTCCCAGCTACTTGAGAAGCTGAGGTGGAAGAATCTCCTGACCCCAGGAGGTCAGGGCTGCGGTGAGCTATGATCACACCGCTGTACTCTGGTCTGGGTGTAAGAGTAAGACCCTGTCTTTTTTAAAAAATGGTGAAGATGGTAAATTTTATGTCTGTTTTACCACAATCAGAACAAAGTTGGAAAAAAAAATAGATCCACAATACTTTTTTTTTTTTTTTTAATAGTTTGAGTCTCACTCTGTCGCCCAGACTAGAGTGCAGTGGCACGCTCGCGGCCACCGCAGCCTCGACCTGCTGGGCTCCAGTGGCCCTTCGACCTCAGCCTTCCAAGTAGCTGGAACTACAGGCGCGCGCTACCACGCCCGGCTAATTTTTTTTTAAATTTATTGTAGAGATGAGGTCTCGCCAAGTTGCCCAGGTGGGTCTCAAACCCATGGGCTCATGCAATCCACTCACCTCAGTCTCCCAAGGCACGGGATTACAGGTTGAGCCACCGAGCCTGGCTAGTACATTTTTAAAAACTTACACAGGAGTGTGAGCTCCTGGTTGCTGAGGTCTGACGAGATGGACAGATGGGAAATGGAATATTGCTCTAGGAAATTGGCCAATTCGGATTAACAAAGGAAAGCTGTCTGCTTCCATTCAGGCTTTTGACAGAGGGGATGTTATTGACTTTGCACACCATCAGCTGGTAAGACTGCAAAAAGGAGCCTAAGGTATTTATTCCCCGAGGAGTAGGGAGGAAGGGGGACCCAAGGAGGAAGGTCTGTGCACAAGAGCAGCAAGCATGAAGCTGTCAGCCCCCATCCCCATGGGGCCTCACTCTTCCCTCTTCTACTCACGCCTCTTTGTAGAACAGCATGAACCCCAAGAGGTCCCGGAAGTCGGGGGGCCAGTACGGCTCCCATTTCAGCAAGATCTTGTCAGACGTTGTCCGGATGGAAGAAAATTTAAGTAATTCGTTTTCACCTAAAAAAGTTACACACACACACACACAACAGGCAACATCAGTACTGAATAGTCAGTTTCAGGCCAAAGCGTGTGGTCCCAAACGTCCTTGAGAGGCTGTGAGAAGGACGGGTCATTCTGTTGCTCCCATGTACTGTCCCCTTGAGCCTCGCTAAGTGTGAATGGGGGAGGCTAAAAGCAAAAATCAGGCCGGGCACAGTGGCTCACGCCTGTAATCCCAGCACTTAGGGACACTGAGGCCGGAGGATTGCTGAGGCCTGGAGTTTGAGACCAGCCTGGCCAACCACACAAGACCCCTGACTCTTGCCCCCCCCCCAAAAAATTAGCTGGGCATGGTGGCACATGCTTGTAGTTCCAGCTACTCAGGAGGCTGAGGCAGAAGGATCACCTGAGCCCGGGAGGTCAAGGCTGTGGTGAGCCGTGATCGTGCCACTGCACTCCAACCTGGGTGACAGAGTGAGACCCCGACTCAAAAAGAAACAAACAAAAAACCACAATAACTAGTCATGCAACTTGGCCACTTGACCAGACAGCCAAGTAAGAGCAATCCGTGCCCACCAAAGTCCAACGTTACTGGCAGAGGGGGCTATCCCAGAGGAATATTTGCCCTGACACAATGTTGTCTTGTACTTGGACTTGCAAGCCTGACGTGGCAGAGCCTGCAACTCCCGAGCAAATAAACCCATGCCAGATGAACTCATGTGTAGACAGCCTGCAGCTCATTAAACTCTGGAGAGACTCATGGAGTCACTCCCTGAGCCTGGGGTGCAAACCTTCCTCTAAGTGCCATCCCAACCTCGTTCTCTCCTCAGACTATGTTTCTTATTTTCCTTATTTCAATAGCTTTGGGGGAGGGTACAAATAGTGTTTGGTTACATGGTTACACTGTATATTTTTTTCCTTCATTTTATTGTAAAGATGTGGGGTACCTCTGAGTGCAGGTGAAGTTTGGACCTCCCACTGGTCCACTTCCCCTCCCCTGACGGTGTCCCATGACTGCTGATCCCTCTCTTTGTAGTATTGTAATAAATGTCCAGGACCCACTGATGAGCGAGAGGATGTGGTACTCAGTTTTTTGTTTCTGTGATAGATCACTGAGTATGATGGACTCTAAATCCATCTAAGTTGCTGCAAAGTCCATAATTTTGTCCTTGTTTATGGCTGCATAATACTCCATCATGTGTATGTACCACATTTTCTTTATCCAGTCCATCATCATTAATACATCAAAAAACAACTGCACAGTGGCAAAGCAGTCTGAACCTCAAGTGCATCCACCACCCCCATCTGTGCACATGGCTCCCGATGGTAACTTTTTGTCACTCCATCTCTTCCCCCCTCCCCTTTGAGTCTCCAGTGTCCGCAATACCATTCTCTGTCTTTGCAGATCCTTAGTTTAACTCCCACGTACACATGAGAACATGCGGTGTTTGGTTTTCTGTTCCTAAATTGGTTTTCCCTAAGGAAGTAACTCCCCACGGCCTGTTACTGAAGCCCCCTGCAGTGCCCTGCTCAACTTTGTCAGGGAAGGACAGCCAGCAGCCAATCTCTAGCCGCAGGAAGAACCTGACTCCCCCAGGGCTGCCTTCAGCCAGGACTATGGTCAACCGGGGCCTGGTGGTTCCTACCCAGTGTATGAGTCCTCTACAGTGGAGGGTAACCTTGCAGTTCCCTCTGGGTCTGGCCGAGACCCTCAGGGAGGCTGTCCTGAGGCTCTTCCAACGCTGCCTGCCTTCCTTCCCTCTCTCTGATCAGAGGTCTGAGCCACACTGTCCTCAGAAGGCTCTCTCTCTCTCTCTGTTGTAATTCAAAGGTATTATCCTCAATACATTTTCTGCACCTCTTTTTTCAATTTTCTTTCTTTTTTTTTTTTTTTTTTGAGTCAGGATCTCACTCTGTCACCCAGGCTGGAGTGCAGTGGCACAATCCTGGGTCACCACAGCCTTGAATTCCTGGGCTCAAGCGATCCTCCCACTGCAGCCTCCCAAGTATCTGAGATTACAGATGGGTTCCACCATGCCTGGCTATTTTTTACATTTCTTGTACAGATAAGGTCTCACTATGTTGCCCAGACTGGTCTCAAACTCCTGGGCTCAAGCGATCCTCCTGCCTCAGCCTCCTAATGTGCTGGGATTACAAGCATGAGCCATCCAAGCCCAGCCTCAAATTTTAATTTAATTTTATTGTATTTCAGATTGGGTCTTGCTATGTTGCCTAGGCTGGTCTCATACTCCTGACCTCAAGCAATCTTCCTGCCTAAACCTCCCTAAAGTCTGGGATTACAGGCATGAGCCACTGCACCCAGCCTCATTTTCTACACTTCTAACACCAGTTTGGCATTTGCTTCCCAGAAGATGAAGACTGACACCAGCATTTGACTCAACTGTGAACTCCTCAGCATCAGCACTGGGCCTGATACATATATAAGGAGGTGCCATTCATTCATTCATGCATTCACTGATTCATTCATGCAGTGCTTATATGACATCATCAGTGTCAGGCACTGCATCTGATGCAACAAGCACAGTGACAAGACATACAAAACCTATCCTTGGTAAGAAAGCCTGTCACACAGCACAGGTCACTGTGCTGAGTTGCTGTAGTCCCCCCAGGGTTGGCAACACCCACCCACAACCCACAACCCCCGGGAGCCAGCGTGGTGGACGGGGAGAGGGGGGACAGTCACAGGGTCTGGGCTGTGGGCCACTTACAGGATGCCTGGTCCCCGTTGGTCTTCAGGGCGATGTCGTTCCTCTCCTGACGCCCCTTGGTTCCAGAAACCTCTTCCATCTTGTGGATTTCCGACAAGCAGAGTTTAGGGTTGTAGTGGAAGAAGAGCTTGCCCTGCGTGATGGTGAGGTTGTGCTTGCTCCAGTCCCAGAGCTGCCTCAGGTTTTGGTTGTCCAGGGCATAGAAGGAGTAGTTCCTGAGGACACACACACAGCAGTCATCCAACGGCTGGCCTCCAATGCCAACAGCCTCCACCCAGCTGTCCTCAATGGGCTCGCTCTCCATTACACCTCATGGGCATTACCCTCAAGGCATTTTCTGCCTTTCATGTTTCGATTTTTTTTCATTCAGGGTCTCACGCTGTTGCCCAAGCTAGAGTACAGTAGTATGATCACGACTCACCACAGCCTCAGCCTCTTGGACTCAGGTGGTCCTTCTGCCTCAGCCTCCAGAGAAGCTAGGACTACAGCATTCGCTACCATGCCCGGTTTTTATTTATTTATTTTGAGATAGGATCTGGCTCTGTTACCCAGGCTGGAGGGCAGTGGCATGATCACAGCTCACTGCAACCTCGACCTCCTGGGTTCAAGTAATCCTTCTACCTCCGCCTCCAGGGAAGCCGGAACTACAGGCTTGTGCCGTCATGCCCAATATTTTTTTGAGACAGGGTCTGGCTTTGTTGCTTAGGCTCGAGTACAGTGGCACAATTGTGGCTCACCACAACCTCAACCTCTTGGGCTCAGGTGATCCTTCTGCCTCAGCCCCTGGAGAAGATGGGATAGCAGGTGTGCACCACCATGCCCAACTAATTTTTTTTTTTAAGGCAGGGACTGGCTCTGTTGCCCAGGCTGGAGTGCAGTGGCATGATCATGATTCAGCTTCCACTCTCTGGGCTCAGGCAATCCTCCCACCTCAGCCTCCCAAGTAACTGGGATAACAAGACGGTAGGGGCATGCCTGGAGTCAAGCTTACTCAATGCCACATCCCTGGTCCTACCACTTGCTTGGTACATTCTCAGTAGATACTTGTTGAATCGGGGTATCTGGAAGTTGAGGATGTTTTCAGGCCAGGAAGGAGGCCGAGCTCAATCTTAAAGGGGGGTGGGTGGAAAGACTTCGACGAACTGAGAAACAGGTTTTGCCGAGGGGAAAGACTGAAGACACAGAGGCACAGAGCTGGGCTCAGAAAGGAGTAAAGCAGCCTTCTTTGGCCAACAGGTGGCAGGAAATAGCTGGAGAGCTGCAATGGGCCAAGCCTCCAAGTATACCACATGCCCAACCAAGACCAAGAAGGAACTACCTTCCTCAGTCTCCCTTCAGGCAGAAGGGAGTCATGGAAGGTTTTATATCAACTCAGTGACTTTTTGTTTTTTTGAGTCATGGTCTCTGTCACCGAAGCTGGAGTGCAGTGGCATGATCATGGCTCACCACAGTCTCGACCTCCTGGGCTGAGGCAATCCTCCCACTTCAGCCTCCTGAGTATCTGGGATCACAGGCGTGAGCCACCAAGCCCAGCCTACCTCAGTGACTTAATTAGACCTGGTGCTTTAGAATGACTAGTGGGCCACCAGCACATGATGAATGGACAAAAGGGAAGTTTTCTGTTCAATACAGAAGTCAGTTGCCACATATCATGTGGCCATGAAGCACCCAAAACATGGCCATACCCACCTGTCCTGGCAGTAAAAAACCAGATTTTTGAAGACAGCATTTTTTAAAAGGACATAAGAGATTTGCTTGATAATTTTTAATATCGATTCCACATTGAAATAATATTTGAGACATAATGGGCTAAATAAAACACATTAGGAAAGTTAATCTCATTGGTTTCTTTTGAAGGTTCAAAAACAAGGCTGGGCATGGTGGCTCATGCCTGTCATCCTGGCACTTTGGGAAGCGGAGGCAAGAGGATTGCTTGGACCCGGGATTCGAGACTAGTCTGGGCAACTTGGTGAGACCTTGTCTCTACAATAAATCAAAAAATTAGCCAGGCGTGTTGGCACATGCCTGTAGTTTCAGCTACTTGGAAGGCTGAGATGGAAAGATTGCCCGAGCCCAGCAGGTCAAGGCTGCAGTGGCCATGAGCATGCCCCTGCACTCTAGCCTGGGCGACAGAGTGAGACTCCAACTCGGAAAAAAAAAAAAAGCTTCCAAAACACGGCTACTAGAACAAACACATGCCTTCCGATATCTGGTCTAGTTCCAGAAAGCCCAGCTAGAAGGCAATGCAACATTCCAAGTGAAAGTCCTGAGCATTGGCAAAAAAGCAATTTTGCGGGAGCAGAGTCAACACAAGTTAGGGAGTGCTTTCAGAAGGTGGCCCACACAATACAGTATTCCTTTCTCAAAAATCATCCTCAGCCTCCCTGGAAAAGCTAAATATTCACTCCCCCAGCCTAATTTGCAATGAGCAGACACATGACCCAGTTCTGGCAAATAAGAAGTAGAAATCAGTGTTGGGAGTGAGGCAAGCTTTGTTTGTTTGTTTGTTTGTTTTTTAAAGACAGAGTCTCCTTTTGTTACCCAAGCTGAACTACAGTGGTGTAATCATGGCTCACTGCAGCCTCGAGCTTCTGGGCTCAAGTGATCCTTCCGACTCAGCCTCCTGAGTAGCTGAGACTACGGTATGCACCACCATACCTGGCTAATTTTTTTTTTGAGTTGAAGTCTCACTCTGTCACCCGGGCTGGAGTGCAGAGGCACACTCACGGCCACCCCAGTGTCAACCTGCTGGGCTCAGGCAATCCTTCTGCCTCAGCCATCCAAGTAGCTGGAACTACAGGCACACGCCACCATACCCGGCTAATTTTTTGATTTATTATAGAGATGAGGTCTTGCCAAGTTGCCCAGGCTGTTCTCGAACCTGTGGGCTCAGGCAATCCCCTCACCTCGACCTTCCAAAGTGCTGGGATGACAGGCTTGAGCCACTGCACCCGGCCCCCTAGCTAATTTTTAACATTTTTTGTAAAGGCAGGGGTCTTGCTATATTGCCCAGGCTGGTCTCAAACTCCTGGCCTCAAACAATCCTCTCGCCTTGGCCTCCCAAAGTGCTGGGGTTTCAAGCACAAACTACCGTGTCCTTGGAGGCTGGGGACAAAGGTTGGGCTGCTCTCCCTTCAGTTTCTCAAAAATCACCGTAAAAAAAAAAAGGCCTCTATGTTTTTTTGGCCAGGTAAACCTTCAGGCACATTCCAGCACACGTTCCTTTCTCCCAAGGTTTTTAAGGCATGTTCTCCCAATACATGATAATGATGATGATGATTGTTTTACCAAACTCCTAAGTTTTTTCTAATCCATAAACATCCTAGATAGCACCAGGACTACAAACACAGAATTAGACCCACATACCCGATTTCCAAGGTCTCTCCTCGAATGAGACGCAACTTCCGAAAGAAAGAAAGTGACACCAGTGCGTAGGATCGGCGAATTTTTAGATACCCTGAAATTTCTTCAATGAGGCCGAGGTTGGCTTCTAGCTCAGCTGCCAGGTTGTCTAAGGACAGGAGAGAAGATCCAGTGAGTTCCTACAGAAACATGTTAATCTTCTGATGATTCCCTGGGGTAAGGAGAAAGTCTATAAGTGGAAAATGATTTGACATACCCAGCTCAAAACCCATCATGCTTAGAACACAATCCAGAGTCCTTAACATTCCTTAAACAGGCCAAATATATTCCTTCCTCAATACCTTTGCACAGGTTGCCTCTGTTGCCTGGAATGTTATTCCCCCATGCACCTGGCTTGGCTTGTTCCATCACCATCTCAAACCATCCCTTCCCAGACCAAAAACAGCAACCTCAGCTGGGCACAGTACCTCATGACTGTAATCTCAGCATTTTGGGAGGCCAAGGCAGGAGGATCACTTGAGGCCAGGAGTTTGAGACCAGCCTGGGCAACATAGCGAGACCCTGTCTGTACAAAAAATAATAATAATAATTGCAAAAAAACACAGCAAGCCCTTTTATTCTGTGTTTTGGAGGTTGGCAAACTATAGCCCACTGGCCAAATCATACCTGTTTTGTAAATAAAATGGTACTGGAATCAGGCCACACCTGTGGGCTGACGTGTGTCTGTGGCTGTTTTCATACCACAATTGCAGATCTGGGTAGTTATGACAGAGATCACCCGCCTGTAAAGCTGGATATATTCATTATATGGCCTCGTACAGGAAAAAGTTGCTGACCTCCATGCCTTCCGATGTCCTGCCATCCTTTCCCGCACAGCATGGAACACCCCTGGTCTTACACCAAGTGTGGATTTGCATTTTTTTTTGTTGAGTCAGGGTCTCACTCTGTCACCCAGGCTAGAGTGCAGTGGCATAATCACAGCTTACCGCAGCCTTGACCTCCTGGGCTCAGGTGATCCTTCCACCTCAGCCTCCTGAATAGGTGGAACTACAGGCATACACCACCTTTTATAAACATAAGGTCTCACTGAGTTGTTCAGGCTGGTCTTGGACTCCTGGGCTCAAGCAATCCCAGGCATGGTGGCTCACACCTGTAATCTCAACACTTTGGGAGGCCAAGGCAAGAGGATCACTTGAACCCAGAAGTTCGAGACCAGCCTGGGCAACATAGTGAGACCGCCCCCCCCATGTCTCCCAAAGTGCTGGGATAGCAGGCATGAGCTACCGTGCTCAGCCAGGAATCTGCATTTTTAACAATCA
>CAUYQG010196173.1:0-24739 GCA_963574415.1 Tarsius wallacei
GCTACTTGGAAGGCTGAGGCGGAAGGATCGCTGGAGCCCAGCAGGTCGAGGCTGCGGTGGCCGGAAGTGGCCACTGCACTCCAGTCTGGGCAACAGAGTTAGACTCCAACTAAAAAAAAAAAAAAAAAAAAAAAAAATTCAAATAGCTCAACAGCAAAAACCACATACAAAAATAAAAATAACCCAATTTAAAAATGAATAAATGAACCAAATAGACATTTCTCAAAAAGAGATATACAAATGACCAACAAGTAAATGAAAAAATGCTCAACATCATTAATCATCAGAAACTGCAAATCAAAACCACAATGATATATCATCTCACCCAAGTTATAATGGCTAATATCAAAAAGAAAAAAATAATAAAATCTGACAAGGATGAGGAGAAAAAGGAACTCATACACTTCTGATAAAAATGCAAATTAGCACAGTCATTATGAAAAAACTGTATAGATCCTAACAAAACTAAAAGTAAAAATACTATATGATCCAATAGTCTTACTACTGAGTTTTTATCTAATGGAAAGGAAATCAGCATATTGAAGAGATAGCTCCACCACCATGTTTATTGCAGCACTCTTCACAATAGCCAAAGTATGGAATCAACCTAAGTGCCCAGCTACAGATGAATGGATAAAGAAAATATGGTGTATATCTACAATGAAAAGCTATTCAGCTTTTTCAATTGAAGATTTTTTTTTCTTTGCATTGGGATCTCAATCTGTTGCCCAGACTGGTGTGCAGTGGCACAATCAGGACTCACTACAGCCTCAAAGTCTTGGGCTCAAGAGATACTCCCACCTCAGCCTCCAAAGTAGATAGGACTACAGGTGCACACCACCATGCCTGACTAATTTTTATTTTATTTTATTTTTGTAAAGATGGCATCTCACTATGCTGCCTAGGCTGGTTCAAGCAGTCTTCCTACCTTAGTCTCCCAAAGTACTTGGACAGATGAGCTGAGATCCTGCATTTCTTCTACTCTCAGGCTGTTGCAGAACATGCACAATTTATTGATTGTGACTTATCAATTACTTTAGAAACTATGCTCTGTGATACTGACATATAGTGTGAAAAGACTTATTTTAGATTTGAATTCAAAAAATAGGAATAAATATGAATTTCTAGTTTCTTGAACTTTTAAGCTAGCAAATATTTTCAGCTACACATAAGCTAGGTGTTAAGGATTGTTGATCTAGAATCTCTTTTGAAGGTTGAAGGTTAGCATTGATAAAGACAAATGTCCTATTAATATCAAGATTAAAGATATGATATCCTCTACAAACAAACAAAAATAAATCAAAATTTATTTGTGATCTAAAACTTCACTTGTCTGAGAAATCCAGGTAATAATAAAATTGTCTTTAATTGACCCAATTTAAAGTTAATGAACTTTAGCATTTGAGGGGCAGGGTGTTTTTCCACTCTGTTCAAGAAATACAAATAAAAACTATATGATGGTAGGAGTAAAATAATGGAAAGTCATAAATGAGTTAAGATGAGTATGACATTAGTGCTTTAAATATTTATTATAAATGTAGGTATAATCCTGAAATATTTCATAGGGCATATGCCTCAACTATTTAAACTTTTACATGTTGTTTCTATTATATAGGCAGAGAAGATGTAGAGAGATTCAGAGAAGAACAACAAAATTAACACTCAAAAAACACTTAATGACATCCCTACTATGTAACTTTCCTTAGGAAAGCTACATTCTAGGATAAAATAAATAAGATAACAAATATATAATGCAATTTTATATAGCAAAAAGTGCAATAAAAAGATTAAGAAATTATAAATGGCTAAGACATTCATGCTTTAGATAGGTTTGTCAAAGAAGACCTCTCTATAGAACAGGACTTTAACACAGAACTGAAGAATGAGAAGGAAGCCAGTCAAGTTAAGATCTGGAGGGAATTATAAGAGAATTAAAGAGAATAGGAATTATAAAGATCTGAGAGTGGAAACATGCTTGGCAAGTTCAAGAAAAGCATGAAGACCTATTTGTCTGATGGCAAGAGGGGAGTCTAAGGAGGCAAGTTTCTGTTGTATGATAGGGAGTAACAATGAAGGGTCATTGAAATAATTTTAATTTTAACTAACCATAATTAGAAACCCTTAAAGGGTTGTAGAAAGGAACATACAGAATCGTTGTTTCTATTGTAAAAAAGCACTCTTGCTGCTTTGTGAATGGTGTATACAGTAAGAGGGGTTGGAAGGAAAACAAAGAATCAGGAGACAAAACAGTTGTTTAAGAGAAAGATGACTATTGTTTAGACGTGTGTGGTAGCTGTGAAGTGGGGTAAGTGATAGAGTTTTCAACATATTTGGCGGAAAAGCTGCAAGACCTTGCTAATAAATTAATTGCTTATGAAGTATGAGAGAAAGAGATGACTCTAAGATAACACCAGATTTGGGACTTGAGCGCCTAAGTGTTTAGTACTGACGTTCTCTGCAATGGAGAAAAACAGAAAGATTTGGTTGGGAATTATTTTGGAGGTGCCTATTGGACATCCAAGTGGAATTGTGAAAAAGGCATTCAGATGTACAAATCTAGAGTTCTGGGCTAATGTTAAGACTGGAGGTGTAAATTTTGGAGTCATCATCTATTAGATAGTTTTGAAAGCCATGAGTCAGCGTTATCTCACTTGGGGAGGAAGCAGAGATAAAGAAGATAAAATGGCTGTGAAATAAGTCTTGGATTTTTGTATCTTTATAGATTAAAAAGAGAAAGAGAATTAGGAAAGAGTTAGAACATATATGTGTACCAGTATAATTTTTTTCTGTGAGCTATGAACAGAAGGAGGGTTAATAGGGAAAGGAGATATGGATCCCTATGGGTGAGCTATGCTGGGGGCTCCATGGAATTGGCTGTGGTCAACAGTGTTCCAAGAGAGGGAAAAGTCAAAGATGGAAAGGTTGCTCAAATATGGAAATTCTAACTAGAGTAGAGCAGATGTCACACATCTGTCTACAAAAGCACATTTGGGAGCACCTTAGTCTTACTCAAGAGCAATACAATTCTCATAATTCACAAGGTAGGAATGGAGAGGTAGGACAGAGCAGGAACAGAATAGGTGAGATTCTTGCAATGACTTAAAGTAAATATTACCAAAAAAGTTTTAAATTATAATTAGTGTAAAAGATAAAGCTGAAACGGCTTATAAAACAACCAAGATCATCTCTAATGAATATTTTTCATGAAAACAAAAACATGCACATTGTTAGAAAACTCAAATTGTATTGAAAGGAATAGAGGTCACTCTTTTTAAAATAATTTTTTTTTAAAATATTATTTTACAATTTAGGGTTAGGTATACAACTGTTCATTATGCACGTACCCTTGTTGATGAAGTGTGCCCCCCTCCCCCAGCAGATCCCCACTACTGCCAATTCCGCCACCTGGTCCCCAGCAATTTTCCACTACTGTCAGTACCTTTCTTATAGTATTACAATAATTGTTCAAGGTTCACTTATAAGTGAGAACAAAGAATTATTAAATGTTTTTCTATATGCCAGCCCTGTTTTTAGGTGCTGGAGACAGCAATGAAGAAAACTTTGCCTTTATTACTGAACTTTAAAAAGCCCTGCATCCCCAAATATATTTTTTAAATGTTTGCAAGCTTTGGTGTATCACTGAAAAAAAATAAACAGAAATCACACATATTAGTGTGAGTTTTATGTATACATGTGTGTATATAATACATATGTAATATACTTATTATATATATTTACATTTATTATAGAAGTGTTTTTTACATAGTGATGTTGGTATGTGCACTCTTTTGTCCTTTTTGTAAATTTAATACCTTTTGTAAATTTAAGTATGCTTCATGATGCCAGGACATATCTACTTCAATCATTTTAACAGAATGTTTATGTTTCATTGTGTGGCTGTACCATATTTTATTTAAGCAATCTTGAAAAATACACAGGTTTTTCCCCCACAAATTTTTGCTATAAGAAATAAAGTTATACCTAGCATCCCAATTCATATATTAAGCAAACAATTGCAAGTGTATCTATTTGTGGGTTAAATGCTTAGCAAAGAAATTGTTATACTAAATGGTTGTCTCTACTTTTTATTTGATCAAAAGGCATCCAAGATGTTCATATAAAAAAAATCTGGTGGTGGTAATGTTAACCAAATAGTTATCAGAAACAATTCTTTAAAAATCACCCAGTATTTCAGAGTGTCAGACTTTAAGTTATTATCAAATTTCTTTTTTAGATAGGAAATAAGCTATTAGCAATGGTAGAATGTTATGATGTGTATATTTATTAATTGCATTCTATATATGATTCTGTTGTAAAAATATGGTTACTTATTGGCTTAAACATATATTGTATTTTGATTATAGCTCTTAATGTGTAAAAATGTTTGAACTTGGGTATTACATATTTTGTCATTTACTATGAATGAATCCAATCCTACTGACAAAGCACCTAAGGTAGTTGCTGGCTAAGAATAGGTACTCCAAAAAATGATGTGATAGAGATGATTTATTCATGGCTCTAGAATTTTGAAAACTATAACAAGCCTAATTTGGATATCCCAAGGGTTTTGCTTACTTTGGCAAGCTTGGCTTGTTTCTTCCCAAGAAGCCCTCTGGTTTATAATTTTGCAGCTAAAACCTGATTTACTATTCTGATGTTAGTGTAACTGCACTACAAATTTGTAGTAACCAAACATGTGAGACTGGTGTATAGCAAAAGACTGTAAATATAGTAGATTGCCGTGAGAGTGGTAATGGTTGAAATTGCTCAGTGGTGTCTCAGGTATTCTCTACTGGCTCTCAGGCTAAAATTCCTGTATGACATTGACATCTAAAAGTCACATGGTGGGCATGGAATTGAGCAATGTGAGTTGTGAGATTTCAATCTTATGTAAGTTTGTAATGCATTAAAATTAGGGATCTATTACTCACTGAGGCTTAAGTTATTAATTCCTAGATGCACAGTGGCAATTTCCTGTCCTGAACATACCTAAGAATGAGAACAGTCAATATGTGTTGTTATACTTGCTTCTTATTACATTTCCGCCAGCTCTACATTCTGTGAGACAGTCTTTTCTTACATGTGTTTATATGTTCCGTCAGGTTACAATCAAGTCCTGCTGGCATAATGTAGATTTACACATTCTCCTTTCTTTATAGAGTTCTTTATGCATATTAAAAACTTCAATTTAATACCAATACTCTTCATTGTAATCCAATATAGTATTTGTTTTTTTTTCTATCCTTTTCCCCTTCTCCATCAGTGAAGTATCAAATCCTCACTATCAATTATTAATTTCCTTATAGGTTTAACTAGAATCACAAAGTAGCTTCACAATGTCTAATTCATATTGGAGTGGAAAAACATCTACAAATTAGAGTTCAATATTTGCTTATGGGGGGATTGACATCAGGAGGTATAATCAAAACACTGTGCTCAAAATTTACTTAAGTTAGCTCCCTCCCTCATCCCTTCAGTGTGATTATGTTACTTATTTAAAATACAAATGGTTTGGTCAGGCACCGTGGCTCAAGCCTGTAATCCCAGCACTTTGGGAGGCCAAGGTAAGAGGATTGCCTGAGTTCAGAGGTTCAAGACCAGACTGAGCAACTTGGTGAGGCCTCATCTCTATGATAAATCAAAAAATAAGCCAGGCATGATAGTGCACGTACTTGTAGTTACAGCTACTTGGAAGGCAGAGGTGGAAGGATCGCTTGAGCCCACCAGGCCGAGGCTGCAGTGGTCATGAGTATGCCACTGCACTACAGCCTGGGCGGCAGAGTGAGACTCCAACTCGTAAAATAAAATGAAATAAATAAAGTAAAAATGGTTCAAATCTGGCCAATCTCAGAAAATTTGAACATTAAAATAAACAGTGGTAGTAATGGAATATACAATTAAATAATTATTCATAAGTCCATAGAGAAACAGATGAATGAATGGGTGGGTAGAATTCTTCCTTGCAATAGAATATAAACTAACAAATACAGAAATAATGATGGAATGAGAACATCACCATCTGGCAAACACCAGAGTAAAAATAATTTCAGGTAGAATCATCAACTGTCACTAAAACTACTGAGTAAAAGTTCAATAATAAGCTGAATATTTCTCTCAACAGATAAAAATCAAATTCAAAATAAGAAGTTGTAATTTTATAGGAAACTTGGCAGATACCATCTTAACCATGTGATAAGAGCTAATATAACCATTAATTATGATGTGCCTCTTGGTATGGTTACTGAGGACACAAAATCTCTGAAATATTGCAACCAAAAAAAAAAAAAAACCCAAAACAAAATAACCTGAAGTTTATTATAAGTATCTGACAAACCCAAATTGAGGGAGAGTATATAAAAAAAAAATACGCTATATTTTTTGTTAATTGTCAAGGTTATGCAATACAATGAAAGACCAAGGAACTGTTCCAAAACAAATAAAACTAAAAAAGAATGACAACTAAATGCAATGTGAGACCCTTAGATGAAATCCGAGACAGGAAATTATTTCTTTTGCTATAAATAACATAGATAATTGGGAAAATTTGATTTGAATAATTTCTACATGAGGTAACAGCGATGTTTTAATGTTAATTTCCTGTTAATCTGTGCTATGTTCATATGAGGAAATGTCCTATTTCTAGAAAGTATACACTGAAAGATTTAGGAGTGGAATACAGCATCATGTCTATAACATATTCTGAAACACATTAGAAAAAATAAGCATGATAAAATATATTTTGAGACTCTGAGTGAAAAGTATAGTGAATTCTAGTACTATGTTGTACCTATTTATAAAATTGTTTTGTTTTTTGTAAATATAAAATTATTTCCAAATAAAAAGTAAAAAATAATGCTAAACTAAATGCTCAGGTTTCTCACATTTTCCAAACATAAGAGGGGGAGAAACAGGAATTCATTCTTAATAAAATTGTGTATTTATTCTTACATGTTTAAACATCAGTCACCTTCAGAGTACTCTCCATTTGATGTAATACACTAAACAATGCTTTTTTCGCTACTCAAAACAGTTTTGTAACACGTCAATTTTCATGCCTTTTAGTACTGATGCTGTTTTTTGTTTCACTTCTTTCACATCAGTAAAATGTTTCTCTCTGGAACTTTTTACATCCAGGGAGAGCAACAAACAAACAAGACTCTTAGGGCAAGATTGGGGGAATGGGGAGAACGGGGCATGGGGGTCAGGTCGTTTTTGCTCAAAAACTGCTGTACACTCAAGCGCTGTATTGGCAGGTGTGTTCCTAAATCACTCATCATGAAACGGGCAAACACTTAAAAGAATCGCCAAAAAAAAAAAAAATTTACTGAGCTGAATGAAGCCTCACAACACTAACTGTTACACAGATGCCGATGGGCTCCTAGAACACTCACCTAGTGGGTGAAGCCTATACTATAAGAAGCCTGCCTTCCAAAAGATAATTACAGTTTTTTATGTGTTATATTTTCCTATGAGTAGAAAAAAAACACTCATAAAAAATGTGAGATATATATAAACAATGGAATAATATTTAGCCATGAAAAAAAGAATGAAATCCTTTCATCTGTGGTAACATGGATAGAACTGTAGGACATTATGTCAAATGAAATAAGCCAGGAACAGAAAGTTAAACACCACGTGTTTTCACTTATAGGTGGAAAATAAAAAAGGTGATCTCATAGAACTAAAATGTAGAACAGAAAATACTAAAGGAAAGAGCAGAGGAAGGGAAGGATAGGAGAGATTTATGAAGGGATACAAAATTACTGCTCAACAGGAGGAGTAAGTTCTAGTTTTCGATACCATTGTAGGATGACTGTAGTTAACGGCAGTATATTGTACAGTTTCAAATAACCAGAAGAAAGTTATAAAATGTTCCCAACACAAAAAAGATACAATTTTAGATGATTGATATGCTAAGTACCCTGATCTGATCACTATAATTTATATGTATTGAAAAATTATTACGCACCCCATGAATATTTGTCAATTTAAATAAATAAAAAATTAAAATAAATGAATAAATATTTTAAATAATGTATTTTAAAATAAATAAATAAATATTTTTAAATGCTTTGCAGAAAATATATTATGTTACTCTTTGAAGATGCATTACTTGGTTTGTTGATTGGGCAAAGTTTCAATAAATATTTGTTGAAGGAATTAATAACAGAAAAATTTTTAAAGAAGGAAAGAAAAAAGGGAGAAAGAAAGGAGGAGTGAGTGAGATTAACACATATCTTATACAGTACATGTATTATAGACAGTATTCCTATGATAAAGTAAGTTAGGGAAAAGATGCTATTAAGAAAATCTTAAGGAAGAAAAAACATATTTATTATTCATTTAATGGAGGTTTATCATCATAAAGGTCTTCCTTTTCACAGTCTTCATGTTAAGTAGGCTGAAGAGGAGGAGAAAGAGACAGGGTTGGTCTTACTCAGGGGTAGCAGAGGCAGAAGAAAATCTACATATAAGTAGACCTGCACAGTTTGAACTTGTGTTATTTAAGGGTCAACTGTATGTTTATATCAGTGAGAAGCTTTTTCATGTTGAAAACATTTATGTTTGTGAATATGTCCTAAAATGACTGCAAATAGCAGTATGAGATTTCTTTGGAACAATTTCTGAATATAAAGTTTATGTAAGTTAGTGGTCTAGAGCAGTATATTTTATGAAAGCCTAAAATGGTTTTACATTTCAAGTATGATGACTCACCCAGCCATAAATTTGTGGTGATAAGCACTATTTTAATTTCATTGTGTGCTCAGTGTTCCTGTCTTTATGGATAGTGGAAATATCTAATATTTGAAACTTATATTAGTATTATTTGATAGTTTTTATTCTCTGGTAATCATAATTTAAAAAATATGGTTTTTATTCTTGTACTTCCTCTCTGCCCATCCAATTGGAAAAAAAGCAAGATGCACTTTTACTTAGGACTAATGTTCTTTTGTTAGGGGGGTTCTCGGGCTTAGTAACACTGAAATCTTCATGACTTAAAAATGAAAAATTGACTCAATTTTTTCTGAACTAAAAGGTTTCTTCCTTCTAGACACCACTTTCACGTCTGAAAACTACTATTAATGTCTCAATGTGCTTTTGTGAGAACCTAAACACAAATACATAGCTGATTGTGAAAGCAACTATAAGATGTCAATCATAACCAAGAGATTCTTTTTTTAGTGTAGTATCTTCTTTGTCAGAATTTTTATTTGCTTGAAATTTAGTGCAATAGCATAAAACTTTTTTATAGCTGATACATAATGTATGATTGCCCATAAATCTGAACTCTGTCTGGCATTGGATGGGTACAAGCACCACAGTATAATAAATTTATTACAATGACTGACTTTAATAACCCCTTACAGTCTAAGTTCAAAGCATTAGAGCTTTTGGAATGTTTCAAAACTTTCTGAGTTCCAGCTATTCCATCACCTTCACTTGTTTAAATAAACTAATTGAAAAGTCAGCTAATCTATAAATGTTTGGCTTAGCTACTTTTAATAGACTCCTGGCAGTGAAAAGCCCACTGACACTGACATCAAACTATTAAATTCTGCTCATACGATACAAAAAGCTAAGATTCTTTAGCTCTCAGGGAATACTGAGTTAGAAGAAAATTGAGCTAAATATTCTTTGTAGTTTTAATGTAGTGAACATAAGATGAATTTGCCTCCACAGTATCCAGTCTTTACTTCCTTCCAATGTGGGTAATGGGTCAGAGGCTCCAAATGATGGGCAAGCTTAGGGAGGAGGACTAAGCTGCCAGACCATTGCAACACTCTCACCATTAATTTAGAGCTAATCGAGGGGAAATACAGAACTTTTGCTGGAACACCATGGAGGAATGAGCTGTTTTTCCTTAACATGGAGATTTGAAGATGAAGCCAGGAGCACCTGGATGTCAC
Organism: Tarsius wallacei; assembly: GCA_963574415.1. Classification (NCBI taxonomy): domain Eukaryota; kingdom Metazoa; phylum Chordata; class Mammalia; order Primates; family Tarsiidae; genus Tarsius; species Tarsius wallacei. The sequence goes on from CAUYQG010196173.1 coordinate 9,909, forward strand.
CAGGAAAAGATATCCTAGCCCCAGCAACAAGAAGAACAGAGACAAGAATTGGGCTTGATAACATGATTTGATATCCTGGACCCAGATATATCTGAAGATTTTCTATTCCTAGAGTATTCATTTATGTGAAAGAATAATTCCTGGCCCCCTTCTCATTTCTACTTAAGCCCAGTTGATGTGGGTTTTAGATCTTCTGAATCCAATGTGTCACAAAGAATAGACTTCCCAATTTAATTGAAAAACAGATGGATAAACTAAGAAGGGCACTTATAAGGCTATTTAAAAGCACACCTGGAACAACTAGGAAGCAAGGAAAGACCCTCATTCAAAATGTCAGGGAAAAGACTAGTCACATATTTTGACAAGATTCCTCAGGTTATTTCCATTTTTGCATCTTTTTTTTATTTTTTAGAAAATCTGTTCAGGTTTGCCATTTTTCAGAATTGCTTTACATTGAATTGGCAAAATCTATACAATGCATAAAGCTAAAAATGAGTAGCAGCTTATCATGAAATGCTGAAAAATATTTGTATTTGATCATGTCCTTTGAGAAGATCTTTTTGACATCTGCGCATGTGGGGAACATATATTCAAAGATTAATAGAAAGAGAGTTTATTTTCTTGGGAATATAATAAGATTCCCATGAAACAAAATTAAGTTTGATTTTTTTTTTAATTTTCAAAAATGTAATGCCCAGCTCATCTGTTTACTCTCATTAGTCTCTTTGAGCATAAAAAGAGAAAAAACAGATGGAACTGTAACACAGTGTAAACCAAATACTATACAAGAACATGTCCATATACGAAGGGCTTAACCATGATGTAATTGGAAGCTTTCACATGGAGAGAAAGTTAGGATGGGAATTTGTGTTGAATTACTTAGGTAATCAAAGTTTCAGAAGTATTTGAGGTGTTAGTTAAAAATAAAGATTCCAAAGATAACAGGTGAATCCAAAACATCACTAGAATCTGCATTTTTTATGAAGCTCCTACTGTTGCCTTTAAAAGCCTAATGCCTGAGCCCGCGGGTTTGAGACCCGCCTGGGCAACTTGGTGAGCCCTCATCTCTACAATAAATCAAAAATTAGCTGGGCATGGTAGCGTGTGCCTGTAGTTCCAGCTACTTGGAAGGCTGAAGCGGAAGGATCGCCTGAGCCCAGCATGTCGAGGCTGCGTTGACCGGGAGCGGCCACTGCACTCCAGTCTGGGCAACAGAGTGAGACTCCAACTCAAAAAAAAAAAAAAAAAGCCAAATGACACTGTGTTACATTGTTACATTAAAGTAAAACCTAACACAGTCACAGTAACATTACAGGGGCTCAAAATAAACTAATAATGATGAAATTAAGACACTAACACACTAAGTTAATTTCATCATTATTAGCTTATTTTGAGTCCTGTAATGTTAAGGGAAGATACAACACAATGTTTCTCCCACCTCCACTCTACTCTCATCATCAGAAACTCTCCACACAAGCAGCATAATTACCTGCCTCTCTCTGCCTCTTTGGCTACTCATATGATACCATAGAAACAATAATGGCAGTGTTTCACAGTCTTAATGGGATCAGAATCCCTGTGGAACTTGTTCACAATGCAGATTTTATGTCCCTATCTTTTGCCTGTGACCACAAGACCAGGGTTTTTGTCAAGGTCCTGTTGTTTGCGGCATGAAAGCCAATCACTGAGACAATGAGCATTTCTAGGAAAGAAGGCTTTATTTTATTACAGGTGACATTAACTGGGAGAATGGGTGATTAGTGTCAAATATGTCTCTCCAACCAACTATAATTGGGTGTTTATGTTGCAGGGAAGGAATGTAACTATGTTCAAGATAACAAGAATTAGGCAGGGCTAAGGAAGCAATCATGACAGACGAGAGGTCTGGTAACTCAATGTCTGGATGTGGTGATCTATGAGTTTCAGTTCTTTACCTGAAAGTTGGTTTCTGAGGAAGCAGCTCAGATAAGACAAATGGTTATAAGACTGAGAGAGACAATTTTTATGCTTATTCAAAAAATTATAGATATCATTTCTACAGGACAATTGGGCTGGTCTCATGCCTTTTCAAATAAAAGCATATAGCTTTGGGACCTCCAATGCTGAATTATATGCAAACATCAGGGTTGATACTGATTTCAGTGTTTGTGGGCCCAGGGTTTGAGGAACCTTGTACTAAGTATGACTTTGACCTTTTCAACATGATTGTAGATTCTGGGATCACTGAAGGATAAGAAGGCAAAGAACAGACACAAACAATCATGCTATCTATATCTATAGATCAATGACCCACAAATATGTACTTCTACAATATCCTTCCCTGAATTTCAAGCTCATAAGCCAATTGACTGCTTGACATCTTCAGCTGGATGTCTAATAGTGATAATTAACTTATTGTACACAAAATAGAACTCTCTTTTCTGCCTGCCCAGCATGCTCCCTAATTCAAATATATTTAAGTGGCAATTGCATCCACTAATTGCTGAAATCAGAAAACCAGGAGTCACTTTTAATTCTGCTCTTTCATTAGTGCTCATCTCTAAGAGCTTTCTGTCCTTTTTACCAAGCTCCCATGGCAAGTTCTATTGCCTCTACAACCTAGTTGTCACTCATTTTCTGGTACATAGACATTTATTTAATAAAATCTTCACTACTAGTAAACTCATCAAAGTTATGATACCACTCATTCATTTCTTGGATAATTCAAGAGTCTCTTAATTACTCTTCTTGCTTCCATTTCCACCCCTAAACCCACTGACCACTCAACACTAACAGCAGTCATTTAAGAAGTGTAATCATATCATGGCTCCTCTATTTAAAACTAGTATGACAGATATGTTTCACTTTGCTTTTTGCAGGTTTATGTCTGTTGTCCTGATGTTTTAATTAGTGAAGGGTTAGGGTTAGGGTTAGGGCTAGGTTTAGGATGAAAAATATGCTGGTTTAGACAATAAATTGTATTATCACTATTTAAAATCTTTCAGTGGTTTCATATTGTATAATACTTAAAATCCAGTGCACACGTTGACCCTGGACTTTAATGTGCAAAGGAATAGCTGGCTCTGCCTACTCCTCCGCCTCATCTCCTGCACTCTCCCTCTCCCCGCATTAAATTCTTAGTCACATGTCTGTGTCTTCCTGCCTCTGTGTCTTCTCCCTAGAGCTTTTGCATGGGAGCTTTTCTATTCTTTCAATGCTCCTCAAGTCTACATTTTTTTTGTTTTGTTTTGTTTTGTTGTTTGTTATTTTTTTGAGTTGAAGTCACTCTGTCGCCCAGGTTGGAGTGCCATGGCACTCTCACGGCCACTCCAGCATCCACCTGCTGGACTCCGGCAATCCTTTCACCTCATCCTTCCAAGTACCTGGAGCTACATGTGCACACTACCATGCCTGGCTAATTTTTGATTTATTGTAGAGATGAGAACTCGCCCAGTTGCCTGGCCTGTTCTTGAACCTGCGGGCTCAGACAATCCACTTGCCACGGCCTCCCAAAGTGCTGGGATTACAGGCTGAGCCACCGAGCCTGGCCAGTCTAAGTTTTAATGCCACCTCCATAGAAAGCCCTATCCTTAATCACTGAAGTTAAGTCCCCAACCATTATTTATCACTGCTATATATTTATTATTATTCACCTTGTAAGGTATTACCCACAATATGTTATATTTTGTCATTTACATGTCTCTCCCATTATAATATAATATCATTAAAGCATATACTTTATCTATCTTGTTCACAGTTTTACTTCAGCACCTAGAAAAGGGTCTGGTACTAAGAAGGCTCTCAAAAAAAGTTCATTGAATGAATAAACAATGAATGAATCAGCCCTAATGGCTAAGTTTTGTCTTATCTCAGTAGAACTTACAAGATCAGGAAACTTCTGCCTTTCTAGTTGATTTACTAGTTAAATTTCCAAAGTATGATTTTAAAGAAAAAGTCAACTTCAGATTTTTTCATTCTCTGTTTTTATTTTTTCAAAATATTGCAAAACATTACACCAAATAATTTTTTTTCAATTTAGGTGGGTACTTAAAATTTCAAATCTGTCTTGAATTTGGTGGTGATTTAATTTTCATCATTCTCCCACTTAGGTTCCAAGTCTTTGTGGTGAAATTGGATGTCCCTCAGAATAACTTTTTATTTGGACCTTGAAAAGATGACTTAGAGTTCATGACTGTTATGAAGTACCACTTCAGTCACATAATATGGCTATTATGGTGCCAGGGCATAAAGGCAGAAGCTATTTTTTAATAATTCTAATTTATATTTTTAGCTTTATTGATAGATAGTCCTCAGACTATCTATGCTACTCACCTGTTTCCTTCTTCATTCAACAAGCTGAGTATCATGATTACTCTTACTTTTGGCCTAACCCTCAGAGAGTGGCATTTCACCACATCACAGAAATGGACCGCTTTTTTCTTTGGCACAGACAAGATTGAAGTATAACATAACATCCCCTTTTCACTCCAGTTTCCAAGGACATAGGGGAAGCAAGATAATTCAGTGGTTCAGAGCAGGGACCAGGCTTTTCTGTCACTTATTACTTGTGTCAACTTGGATTATATCCCATTTTCCAAAAATGGGATGATGAGAGTGCCTGTTTACATTTATATTACATAGGCAAAAAGAGTGCCTAGTACAATTTATACCCAACACTGAAACATATCAAATACACAATAAGTAAGGTATTAGTTGCTTTTATGATTGTTATATTGGTATAACTTTCTTATGATTATTACTTTTGTACCAGAAAGCCTGCATGTTTCCTGTGAGTCATGGTAAGATTTTTGAGACAGGATCAACACAAGCCAGATTCCGTGAGTTTGATTCTACAAGAAGGCCAGAGCAGCTGTTTGGTTGTCTGGATCATAGTGGATGGAAGAGCAGAGAGGGCAGATGACTGCTGTTTTTGTGGAGGTCTGACAATAACCCACAGAACAGTTTCAGGAGTGAGGCCAAAGGTTCTTTGAGGCATGGGTTTCTTGAATATCCTTGTCCAAGTAAAGACCTTTTATAAATTAATGAGCTTTTTATTTCCTTGAAAGGGAAAAAAATCAGAAATTTCACTTGCTTATTAAAATGTATCAGATTTAAATATGTGTAGAACTTGGAATGTATTTGCCTGTCTTTACCCCTCCCTTCCCCATCTTTCTCCCTGTAACCATCAAACCAGTATTTCTTGAACACTGACTGTGCTTTCCCTTCACTCAAATGGAATAATTTAAAACTAGGTTTGGCCCCTGTCTGACCACAAGATTTTCCTGAAATGCTTATCAGTCAAATAAATCCTTTCTGAGACCAAATTGTAACTCAAGTATATGCAAAAAACAAACAAGCAAACAGACAAAAAACTTTTGAGTTTTTATCTGCCAAGTCTGACCTTAAATTTCTAGGTAACAGATTGCTATGTAACTTTTAACTAAGTCTTCATTCTTACAAAGATTTGTTATTAGATAGATGTGAGGTGGATGGCATATCTTGGTATAGTCTCATTGTTTTTAATCTAAGTATAATTTCTCTTTAAAGTAGCTTACCACAAGAAAATTGGTGTTATTTCACTTTTTAACTACTGGGCATGATAAGAATTGTTTGGTGCATTGTATTCTAAAATATAAAAACTACCTGCAGAATGAAACTGACAAAAATAAAATTTTCTGATATTGCTAGCCTCATTTTTTTTCTCCTTAGGGAAGAATATGTTCCTATTTATTGCAGTTATAACAATATTTGTGTCATTTCATCATGTCATTCCATTATCACAACTCAGCAGATTCAGCTGAATTTGAGACAAATTTGTTGAAATTACTTTTTTCTTTTGCCATTTTGAACCAAATATAGATATGTCAAAGAATTGCCAAATTGATATTCATCAAATTATGTGATATTTTTAAATAAAATATGTCATATATAATATTTTGCATAAAGCTAATTTTAAAAGGAACAATCTGCAATGGGCAATTTTCCACTATTTAGTATAATGTTTGGAAATGGATTGAGACATGTCTTTAGGGTAATGTTTTATAATGACATTTCACTCAGTTTTGTCAACTTTTTTAATACAAAAGATAAATATAGGAATAACATATAAATTTGTAAATGGTTTTATAGTTTGCCAAAGGTCTTTGTCCACATTATCTAACTTTTATTTTGAGACTTGCAACAATCCCAAGAGATAGTTAAGGCAGTTGTAACACTGACTACTGACTATTCTGTAGACTGTATGGAAACACAGAAATAGAGAGTTGTTTGATCAGTAATCAGATTTCCTCTCCTTTTAATATAGATTGCTTGCCATTTATTTGAAAAATAAATAGGTACTTGGTCAGGTCTGAATCCTATTCAGGAATTAGATATGTGATAAATATAAAGATAACATTTCATATCAGTGAGAAAAGCATGGCCATTTCCACACCAATTGGCTTTCCATTTTGGGAAATAAATAAATAAATCGAGACCACATATGTTACAAAATAATTTAATATAAATTCCAAGTAAAGCTAATTTTTAAATATAAACAAAGTAATCAGCACAAGATTTAGAAGAAAATAGAGAATGATATTCACATTATCATGAATTAGAGATTGTCTTCTTAAGTAAGTACATACTCCAGGAAAAAGATTGGGAAGTTTGATTCCATACAAATTTTAAGATTTAGTGCGACAAAAAAAAAAAAAGTAAAACAATTTACACCCTGGGGAGACAGTATTTGTATAACCACTCTTAAGTTGGAGGTTGAACCATGAATCCAAGATACAACAGTCATTCAAAAGTGAACTATCAAGCCAAAATATAAACTTTCAAGGCAGCTATCCGAAAACCAGTGACGACAACTTTTAATCCCCTAACCCATATCATAAAAGAATCTGGGAAGGTGGTGGTGGGGAAGGGGTAGAATGAAGAACTGAAGAATGATTTGTAAAGAGGATATCTTTACAAAAAAATGACACTCCACCCCCTTGCTGAAAAAAATGCACAGGACTCCCTCCCCATCTCAAGACTAGTGAGAAAGGGGCTTTACTCAGATCAAAAGACAAGCCTGCTAAGTGTCTGCTGCATTTGGAGGTCACAATTGTGCCTGATTTCCACTGGAAAAATGTCAGGCTCGCAAGTTGCTGACCTGGTGAGCTGCTGAAGTTACTGCTGCATTTGGATTTGTTTGTTCTCCAAGAATGTCTCAGTGCAATGTGTCAGAATCCAAGAGTAAGCAAGACCTGAATGATATCTGGAAAATATGCTAAGTGATGTTATTTCAGGACTCGTCCAGGAAGGTTGAACAAACCATAGCGAAAGGAGGTAGGGATGAACAGTGTAGCATTCCCGAGTCAAAAGATAAGAGATCCTGACAGATCTCATGCAAAGCCTGATGTCAGAATCTGCATGAAATATTTTCCAAGAAGAGAAAATGTGATCCCATCTTATTGCAGTTTCCATCAATAAGAACTTTCTGTACTCTACCATAACTTTCTTTCCTCCCCCTCCAATACCTTAACCTGAATAGGGACCAGAACCGCCTTTAGCAAAATTGGAAGATCAACAAAGCTACTGGAGAAGAAGAAAGAATGAAAAAGTCAACCACCTCTTCCCAGTTTCCTAATTGGAGGCTTCTCTCTGGCCAGAACTTTAAAACAATTTTGGAGTTTTGATTATCAAATGAGAAATTCCACTTTCTAACACTATACAATTTGTGCACTATTTATACTTTCTAGATCAATATTTTATATATATGTATATATATAAATATATATAAAAAATGTATATATACATACATTTTTTTTTTAGGCAGACTCTCACTCTGTCACCCAGGCTGGAGTGCAGCGGCACCCTCATGGCCACCACAGCACTGACCTGCTAGACTCAGGGGATCTTTTTGCTTCATCCTTCCAAGTAGCCGAAACTACAGACGTGTGCTACCCCGCCTGGTTCATTTTATGATTTATTGTAGAGGCGCGGTCTCGCCAAGTTGCCCAGGATGGTCTCAAACCCCTGGGCTTAGGCAATCCTCTCATCTCAGCCTCCCAAAGTGCTGGGATTACAGACGTGAGCCACTGCTCCCAGCTATTACCATTTTTAATACCTAAATGTAACCATAAATGTTATGAAGTTAAATAAGTTTTTGTGTTTGTTTGTTCATTTTTTCCTAGAGTCAGGGGAAGATAAGTTCCAATGGACACACAACATAGTTGAATTTCATTTGTGTGAAAACACATACATATATCAAAAGGAGTATACATGTATAAAAATGAATATCAAATGGTATGAGAGAATTTGCACCAAATTGGTAATTGAGGAAGAGAGTGGAGAGGATCCTCCAAACTGAAAGTTCCATGAGGAGAGGCACCATGTTCTCCATTTATTTGTGAGAATAACCATCACCAGGGCAGTCCTTGGTAGGTATGTAGGAGCTCAAGTTAGTGTTGAATGAATGAATGAATGAATAAATGACTTTTGCTTTCCACTCTATATTTCTCTTCAGCTAAAAATTAAAGACACTGCACTTGTGTACTACTCATGAAATTAAAATAAACCAGCCAAACAACCTACCTAACAAGTAACTAAGAAAAAACATAATACTGCCAAGACTCTAAGAATAAGCATTTTGAATTGAAGCAGGTCTTCCAAGATATCAAGGGACTAAATACTGAATCTTAAAAGTGATTTCACTCCAAATGAGTTAAATGTCTTATTCTATTTTTTTTATGAGTAGCACAAAGATATACTGTATTTTCTCTATTTAAAGATGAGTTAAAGAAAAGTTTTTTGACCCAAAGCTTCTGGCAATTTCACACTTAATTCAACGGTGTATCTCCCAGAACCATTCTCTGCATAGGGTAAAGCTGCTCGCAGACATAAATACAAAGCAATTACACTATGCTGATTAAAATTAAGCTTTAATGCAACTACTTTTTTAATGTTGCCATTTGTCTCCTTGTTTACAAGACAAAGATTTTGTGACTCTACTATCTGGTGCTTACTTATGCACTTAGGGGAAGGAGTTTTATAGAGACATAAAATTAGACATGGAAATCACTTCATTTTTAACTGGTTTTGAAAATATGCTTCATGGAGCACATTTTTATTTGGAACAATAAGCAGGTTGCTAATGAAAAAAAAAAAGAGGGATCATCATCTCTTGGTGTGTTCACCATGGCCTTGTTAACTAGAAAGAACTGTAAGAAAAGTAGGATCATTTAGAATGCAAAAAAGTGGGAATATCTAGCATTTGTCTCGTGCAAAAAGAGGAAGACAGGGCTTCAGAACTCACTTTCATCCAGGTTTATAAAACTTCAACAAAGAACATTCGCCCTCTGCTGGATTAATCTGGAAAGAACATACAGAAATGTTTTTTAAAAAAGAATTTAAGGAGAGTGAAAGAATAGAAGAGCCGAGAAACAGGAGGAGGGAAAAGAAAGAAGCAAGTAAGGAAAAGAGAGAGAATGTTCTAAGTGGAAGAGGTGGGGGGAAGAAAATATATACTGAAGGACACATGTTTTACATTGCTGCTGGAAATTCTGAGTTCAGTCCAGCATATATATGACTCAAATTCTTCTATTTCATTTTATCTTACTTTTTTCAACTCTAACTTGAAAATGGTCTCCAGAATAGAAACCATTTAACTTCGGGCCTTTCTCTGGTACTAAAATGACACTAGACTAATAGACAATTGCTACCACTTTAATGGATGACTGAGTTATCATTGTACTATAAAAGTTAATTTTGGTTTTGAAAATTTAACAAGATTTCTCCAACCTTAATTAATTATTCATTAATACAGCTTAAAGAGATTAATGCCTTCCAATAAGTAAAATATGAGTTTAAATTTGCATTCATCATTTGAAGGGTTAGACGTTTACTGACAGTATCTACATATGCACGGGCAACATAGATGTGAACAGTAACAGGCAAATATCAGAAGGAGTGAAAGTTCATGGCAGTGACTCATGCGCTTTCTTGAAATTACCATTTTTGGAGATGGATAAATGTCTGTCTTTGGAGTTCTTTACTTCAACATGACAATGCTTTGATCCTCAAAGACTCTTTCCCGAATACCATGCCTCTCAATCCAAGCCATGAAAGACTGGTATATCCAAATCCTCCCTTTCTCGTACATTCCCTCATGCTCTTAAGAAATTGACTGCCCCAAACAGTCAGGAGAAGGTACAAGGTGTACGTACTCCAGGTAGCCTTACAGCATCACCCACCCCACTCCCCATCTCTCATCCAGAGCATATCTTCTAAGTATTTCCAAAAGGTTGAAATGTTGATGGATGAAGCAGAATCGAACCTTCACATCAAGATCCAGTGATGACATTCTAAAATATCATTGAGTCCATCTGGTTTTCTCCATTTTCACTGCCATCAACTTAACCCAAGCTGCTATCTTCTGTACTTGGATTATAACTATAGACATCTTATTGGTCCCTCTCTATCATATTCCTGCCAAACTATTCCAACAGCTTTGGAGCAAGACCCGTGGGGGTTAAAATCTTGGCCCTGTCTTTCATTAACTGTTGATCATGAACAAGTTTGTCTACCTTTGTGACCCACAGTTTTGTCATCTAAACATGGAACAAATCTATCTCATGCGTGCACACACACACAATTATCATATGACTAGACATATCAATTGCTCAAAAATAGTTATTATTGTTGTTGCTTATTAAGTAGATATTCAGACATTTTTCCAAGATATATAAAATGTATTAATTAGCTCAAATTTAAAAGAGAATGTTCTAAATCTCTTATGAATGGTATAAATTAAGCATTCTCGAAATTTGGAGGATAAAGATATCTTTTCTGGCAGTGGGAAGATCCACCAGAGGAAGCAAATACTTGTACAATTATCACTTTGTTTATTTACTTTTTTGCTCAGTATAGCCATGAGTTAAAGAGTAATCGTATTTCCTAATGGTTAAGACAAAACTACTATGATAAAGAATTCTGCACCCTTAAAACTCTGGAGAAACCATTTATCCCTTGAGTTTTCATTCTATACATTGAATAAGATTTGTGTGTTGGGGGAATGTGAACCCACCCACATTTTAGCTTGGATGAAAAGCCGGGTGACAACTCTAGGTTAATTTCTCTGTTAGAAACTTTGGACTAGAAGGAAGAATTCTATACAATCTCTATAGTCATGGAATGCTGCATTGGTTTGTTCACCTGTATTCCTTTTGATTTTACTTTACTGGAGGAAATTTCTGTCTTCTCTCAGACTTAACTTTAGTTGAGATTCAAAACACTCAGCTCAGCACTTCACATCCTTCTTGGCAACATAATTCCCCTTCTTTTTAGGGTACCCCTAATTTCATTCCAAGTAGTTTGATGAGGTAATTACGTTTTTTCCTCTATGTATCCATAGTGATTGGCTCAGAAATAGTTACAGAGCTCAGTAGACTTAATCACAATACTTTTCAGGGACTTTTTAGATGACTGTATAGGGAGAGATGCTTTTCTTTTTCTAGCTTCTAAATTGGGATGATTTCACCTGGGGAAAAAAAGCAGTGTCTATCCCAGCACCTATATGACTCAGCAGTTTCACAGTAGAAAAGAATAAGAAAAACACAGAAAGAAGGAGAGTCCAAAAATGTAGAAATAAAAGCAGGAAAGACAGACACAATTAAAAACTTAGGATATTCTTAAATTTTTATTTCTAACCCTTGAATTTTTAGTTTTAAGTAAGGTAAGATATTCCTTTCATTTAATCTAGTTTGAATTTAGTTTCTGCCACTTATATGCATGAGTTCTCACTAATAAACATTTGATTTTATTTATATTTTTCAAAAACTTAATGTACTGTCTTTTTCTTTCCTATATAAACCTCATTTAAAAGTCCTTATCTTTACTTGCTATAGAAAAAGAAAAATTTTTTATTAGTCTGAACAAAACAAAGCATTGTATTAGCAAAGGACAAAAGGTTCTTCTTAAATTTGAGGCTCTTTGTGGGTTTTTGTAGCTTAACTCACATAGGTGACTGATTTATCTTTTTACTCTGTATACAATTTCTCCTACTGGAATACCTTTCTTGTAAAAAGAGAGCATATTGGGAATTAATGAAAATGTAGCCTCAGAAAAAACTATTTTGTGAAAGTAGCATCACTCTGTATATAATGAACATAGCAAAGGAGAAGTCTTTACTTGACTTCTCAAGAGGTAGTTAGTCAAGAAAACTTAGGAATAGACACGATGTGGACGTTAGCTAGGAACTAAAAGGAAATTAAGGCCATACATAACATTCCTCAGAAGGCACAACGATGAATAATCATGTTGAGAGAATGGGCAAACCTCTGTGATAGAAGAGGAGCAGAGCCACAATCAAGTCTCAACTGACACAAGCCTGATGTACAAAGACACCTGAACATTACGGTGACCCAGGGCTCACTGCCACAAGAAGGGTTGATGGATCACTTGGAATCAATAGTTGGCACCTAGAAAAGCAGCATTCCATCTCCTGCAGTTTCAATCTGTTCTTTAGCATATTATGATTAATAGAGTTTGTGTGGCTGAATCTATTAGAGAAAAATATAGTGCTTAAACACCTGAAAGTTTTCTAGGAATATTGATTAGTGGATGAATACAAAACACCTATAACCTATTTCATTGCAATAGAATGAAGAAAGAAAGACACTTGCAAGTATTAATTTAATCAACTTTGAGATAACTAGTAGGGACTAAAGTAATTTGAATCCATCTGAGGCTCTGTACGCATATCACCAGGTCACAGAGAGCCTACAGTCACTAACTAGCCACGGAATAGCAAAAAATGTCTAGGGCTACATATGGCACAATATGTAACAGACTTAGGCTCAGTATCCTTCATATTGTCATTGTGCGAGCACATCACAGGCTCTGCCAATTTCCATTCCAATTCTCACTCATATGGCCTGTTTCCCTCCAGTTCATCTTTTACACTAAAATGACACTTGCAAAAAGAAATCTGACCATGATATCTTTTAGCTTAAAAACCATCATCAGTCTCTGAATACCTCTGGAGGCTTACCTTTCACATTAGTCTCTCCTTTCAGAACACACCATGGCTTATAATATACCACATTACACTTTTGCCATTGCTTATGCTGTACCCTGTCTTAGATGTCCTTTGCACAATTCTTCCTGTGGTCAATGCCTGCTCATCCTGCAAGACCTCAGCTGAGCCTTTACTTTCCTGCAAAAGTCTTCTCCAGATCTTCAGGGTCTCATTAAATTATCTTTATCTCTACCTATACACTCATTGAGTTCATGTGGTCCTGTGGTGCACACTTTATCCTTTTATACATCATACTTTATCCCTTTGAGGGTAAAGTCATTGTCATACTTACCTTTCAGTGACCTAGGGAGGCACTGAATATTTATTTGTACAATAAGGAAACCACAGTTACTAACAGTCCATCAGGTGTTGCTATCCTCCTGCTTGGACTTCCTGGTGTGCCAGATAATTTATTAGGATATTTCTCTGAGATTTATTCTTATCATGTTATTTCTTCCTTTTCCACACAAACAGCTAGACTTTTGTGCTTACTTGTAGTGGTTTTCTAGGGCTGCTATAACAAATTACCATGAAGTGCCTGGCTTAAAACAACATAACTTTTTTTCCTCATAGTTCTGGAGGCCAGAGTTCTGAGATCAAGGTGCTGGCAAAACCATGCTTCTCTGAAGATATGGAATCATCCTTCCTTGATGATTCATAGCTTTTGGAGATTGCCAACAATCGTAGTATTCCTTGGCTTATAGTGGCATCATTCTTATTTCTTTCCTATTTTCACACATTTTACCCTTTGCATCTAAACCACGTCTCCAATTCTCCCTATCCTTATAAGGACTCCAGTTATTGGATTTAGGGCCCACCTAATCTAGTATGATCTCGTCATAACCTGTTTACATGTATAAATAACTTATGTCCAAATTAAGTCACCTTTACAAGTAGTGAAAATAGACCATCGACATGTCTTTTTGGGAGATGAAATTCAACTCATAACACTTGTCATTGGTGAAGACTATGTTATAGAGTCAAAGACAGATGTTGCCATTAAATAGCCTGAATTTCTGACTTTTATTTGAAGAAGTTAGTGTGGTGATGAACTTCTTGTTGAAATTATGGAGAGTTAATGGGCAGGAAAGAAGGGTGAAGGAAATGAGAAGAGAGAGAGAGAGAGAGAGAGAGAGAAAAGAGAAAGAGTGAGGAGAAGGATTGTGAAAGAGGGGAAGGAATGCCAAGACTGGGACTGGTAGAGACATGAAAGTCTTGCAGGAGCCAGTAACCATTCTTCAGCAATTGTCAGGGAGATAGGAAGACTTGAGAGGGGGAAAAAAAAAAAACTCAGGGAGATTTCAGTTTTGGCATATATCCCCTTACTAGCCTCCTGCTTTCATAGAACAAATGGTCTTGAACAATTAAGATACTTACCAACCACCATCATGATAGTCTATAGTAGGAAATTTCCTTGTTTTCCAAGATTCCAGTACATCGTACATCTGTGTTAGCATTTTCAAGGGCTCTTCTTTGGAAGTCCTGACTAAAGAGATTGCTGATTCTAGTATCCATGTCAAAATGCTTTTGTTTTTTTCTTTTAAAATGAAAGCCTTTCCAATGCTGGTAGACGTGGCTTACAGAGCACGCTGTCACTAAATATTGCTAAAAGTGCCCAGGTTGTTTTTCTTATCATATGTTTATGGCTCAGTGTTGACTTTGCAGGAGACCAAGGAGAGAAGCCAGCAATCTTTTTTTTTTTTTTTTTTGTGTTGGATGCGCACTCTGTGGCCCAGACTGGAGTGCAGGGGGCACTCCTGGCCACCGCAGCCTCGACCCGGTGGGCTCCGGCGAGCCTTCCGCCTCA
>CAUYQG010196179.1:0-28106 GCA_963574415.1 Tarsius wallacei
ACTTCTGGAACTGGGGGTAGAGTCCATAAAATCTTGAAGACAGTTGGTGATTGGGGAGCTAGAAATACTAGAATATTATTTCATTCATCAAAAGAGAGGTAGAGGGTGTAGGAAATAACATAGCCTAGCAGTTAACAAATCGTGAAAGACTTTGTATAACAAGTTGAGGAATTTAGCTTTTATCCTAGAGAAGGAGAACTATCAAACAACCTTTAATAATGTAATATAATTGACATGTAATTAACATGTTAAAAAGGGTATTTTTAGTGGAAGTGCTGTGTGCAAGACAATTTGACCGAGACAGGAAAACCAATGAGGAGGATTTGGAGAAGATACTACCTGTATGAATGACAAAAATAAAATGGTGGTGCAGAATGAGAGATAAGAAATTCTAGGGTTATTTTGCTTACAAAATAATAGGTTTGGTAATTTATTGTGGGGCTCAATATTAAGAAATAAAGAAAGTGCCAGATCAACTCCCTGATTTTTAACTTGGCCAGTTTGGTAGGCAGTGTCATCCACCAAAATAGGAAATATAGTTACAGGAATAGATTTTCTTTTTTTGTTGGAGTCTCACTCTGTTGCCCTGACTGGAGTGCAGTGGAACGCTCCCGGTCACCGCAGCCTCTACCTGCTGGGCTCTGGCGATCCTTCTGCCTCAGCCTTCCAAGTAGCTGGAACTACAGGTGCGCTACCACACCCGGCTAATTTTTTGATTTATTGTAGAGATGAGGTCTCACCAAGTTGCCCAGGCAGGTCTCAAACCCGCAGGCTCAGGCAATCCACTCACCTCAGCCTCCCAAGGCGCGGGATTACAGGCTGAGCCACTGGCTGGAATAGATTTTCAGAAGATGATGATAACATCGATTTGGGGTGTCCTGAGTTAGAAATATCTATGGAACATTTGTGTGGCAGTTGATCAGCAGGTGATAGTATAAGTCTGGAGTTGAAACAGAAGTCTGAACTTGAGACAATCATGGGCAAATTTCAGTAGTCTGTGTCTTAGATTCTCTAACACATCGAATTGGTATTAAAATTATTTGAGTTAAGATGGTGCTGTAGTTTGGATGTTGTCCCCTTCAAATCTCATATTGAGATTTGATCTTCAATGTTAAATGTGGGGCTTAATGGGAGATGTCTGAGTCAAGGGGGTGGGTTTCTTATGAATAGATTAATACTCTCCCTGGGGGTGGGGTAGCTCTCGTTCTGTTAGGTCCCACAAGAGCTGGTTGCTAAAAAGAGCCTGGTACTTCCTCCTGCTCTTTTTAGCCATGTGATCTCTGCACACATTGGCTCCCCTTTGCCTTCTACCATAAGTGGAAGCAGCCTGAGGCTCTGATCTGTAGATGTTGGCACCACGCTTCAGGTATGACTTGCAAAACTGTGAGCCAAATAAAAATTTTCTTTTCTTTATAAATTACCCAGTCTTAGATATTCATTTATAGCAACATAAATGGACTAAGACAGATGGTATATTTCTGGTTATGTGTTGTTTACCAAGATAAAAAAGGGAAAAATTTGATAATAAATTCAGCACAGGTGATGACCTATCAGCCAGGATTCTGGACATAAGGAGATGGAGATTTGGCATAGGTTAAGTTCCAGGTGACATTAACACTTAAAGAGCTCACAGGAACAAAAAAAGTGAACTAAGTGGAAATGGCTGAAAGTGACCAGAAAGATCATTGAAAACATTCAAAATAACACAACACAAAAGACAAGAATGTGCAATCTCAGAAACTAATACAATGGAGAATTTACACTGAAGGGGGATGGGTGATGCTTGGTTAAGACCATCAGAGGCACTGAAGGTAAGATTAGAGAAGTCTAGCAAAGGGCAAAATAATTAATGACATCTTGCCTAGTAGATTAATACAACTTATGACTTAATATGGTGTGGTGAAATTTTTTTGTTTTGTTTTGTTTTGTTTTTTTGTTTTTTGGTTTTTTTTGAGTTGGCATCTCACTCCGTCACCCAGACTGGAGTGCAGTGGCCGCTCCTGGCCACCACAGCCTCGACCTGCTGGGCTCCGGCGATCCTTCCACCTCAGCCTTCCAAGTAGCTGGAACTACAGGCGTGCGCTACCACGCCTGGCTGATTTTTGATTTATTGTAGAGATGAGGTCTCGCCAAGTTGCCCAGGTGGGTCTTGAACCCGCGGGCTCAGGCAATCCACTCACCTCAGCCTCCCAAAGTGCTGGGATTACAGGCTGAGCCACCGAGCCTGGCTGGTGTGGTGAAATTTAAAAGAAAAACCATTTATACCAAGAATGTTAGGTAAAATATGCATAGAACATGGAATTAACTGATCTAATATGTTAATAAATTAATAAGTCAAACTCAAGGAACAATCTAAAAAGTAAGAAAGTGTAGAAACTTTGAAAATAAACAGACCTCTAAAGAGTACATGTGACAGAAGATTGCACACTGGTAGATAAATATACTTTGGAATTTGGGGTGGCAGACTCTGTCATACAGGATGACAAAGAAAGTAAAAAATGAAAGACTGAGAACAAAAATCAAAGGAGACAAGGGATATGTTTCAATGAAATATAAAGAACCGGAAAGACTTACAGGAAGGAAGAATTAGAAATGACCAACCAATTTGTTTCAGGAAAACAGTCTTCAGTGAGAAGAGCTGAAGACAGGGGTGATGTGGCCACAAAAAACAAACAAACAAACAAACAAACCCTTTGAAATAAATGTTTCTACTTCTGCAATATTTTTATTCTCAAACAATATTTTTGCTCTTCTCTTATAGGTGGAAACATTAAGGATGATAAGACACTAGAAAGACACTTCATGGTTCTGACATTCAAACTACAACATAATTTGGTAAAAAATTGGATTGAATGATAAAAATACATCAACCTCTACCTTTTAAATTTCTATGATGCTTTGAATCTAGAAATCAAGGCAAAACCAATACTTCTGATGCTCATACAGTTTTTATACTAGAGATTTTGTCTTTTTTGTGAGCATAAATTTACCCAGTGGATTCAGGAAGAAGATGAGCATTTTTTTTCAAAGCAAACAATGAACAAGCAGGAGGTTCAACGTTCTCCACATGGAGTTGTCACTCAAAGCATTGAAATCAAAATCAATAAAAAGTGGCTCTAGTCTTGTTCCAGGTATATAATGTAGCAGAGAGGAAGTCAGAGGAAAAGTGTGAGGAGAAGAGAGCTGAGAAAAATAAGTACACAGATACGTAGCAAAGATGGAGGAAATAAACAGGTTATAAAACCTAAAATTGAAAAAATGATTCAAATTCCACATGGAATGACTTTTTAAAGATAAAAAGTGGTAGCACCATGTAGTGCAGGCATCACTGGACTGAGAATCATTTGGCAACACACATTTTGGTAACCTTGGTCTGGGTGCCATTCTAGACACCAGAAATCCAGTGGTAAACATGGCACAGACAGTGACTTTGTGGAAACACACACTTAAAACCATTTTAGATAATGTTAAAGGCAATAAAAATAGAGCCAGATAAAAAGCAAGAGAGAAAGAGAGAGAGAGAGAGTTGCAAGTTGAGCTAGGGTCTATAAAAAATAAGCTCTTAAACTGGGCTCAGTGGCTCAGCCTGTAATCCCTCGCTTGGGGAGGCTGAGGTGAGTGGATTGCCTGAGCCTGCGGGTTCGAGATCTGCCTGGGCAACTTGGCGAGACCTCATCTCTACAATAAATCAAAAATTAGGCGGGCGTGGTAGCGTGTGCCTGTGGTTCCAGCTACTTGGAAGGCTGAGGCGGAAGGATCACCTGAGCCCAGCAAGTCGAGGCTGCGGTGGCCGGGAGCGGCCACTGCACTCCAGTCTGGGGGAGAGTGAGACTCCAACTCAAAAAAAACAAAAAACAAAAAAAAAGCTCATAGCTCATTATGAAGACTTGGGCAAGATCTTTAACTCTTCTGTTTTGTTAGCACTCTGGAACACAAAACCAGTTTATTATATCTTCATTTCCATTTCTTTGTATATCTCCTCTTTTGCTACCACTACTCATTCTTTTTTAAAATTTATTTTATTTTAAAGATGTGGGGTGCAATTTAGGATTAGTTATACCAGTGGTCATCATACAGATAAAGTTTGGGCCTACCTTTGGTACCCACATTGCCTGATTTGAGATCAGGTACCCAGATGTTATGTGCCTCCCCTCCCTTCCTCTCCTGGCAGTTTCTGGCTACTGCCAATCCCTTTCTTATAGTATTATGGTAAATGTTCAGGGTCCACTTCTGAGTGAGAACATATGGTACTCAGTTTTTTTGTTTATGTGATAAATCACTGAGTATTTTAGACTCTATCATCCAAGTTGCTGCAAAGCCCATAATTTTGTGTTTCTTTATGGCTGCGTAATATTCTATTGTATATATTTACCACATTTTAAAAATCCAGTTTCAATGGGCAGAATGGTTGGTTCCATGTTTTTGCTATTGTAAATAGTGCTGCAATAAACATGCAGCCATCACCACTCATTTTCTACTTCTCTTTTCCACTTTTATTTTCTTTAGCACTTCCTTTTGTTTTGTTTCCAGATGATCCTGGTCCTTGGCTCAAGTTTTCCCTCTCTGGTTGTTTTGCCAGGTAGATGTGATAAAAGTATGTTGGAGCAAGGGAATTAATAATATCTAGATCTCAGACTTACCTTTGGCTGACAGCATCCCATGTCAAAAGAATGGCAAAATACAGCCCATGGTAGTGACCCTGATAATATACATTTGATTGTCATTTCCTCCTCCTCCTCTTACATTATTAATAGTCTTTAATTTTTATTTCCTAAGGATGATCAGTACTATGGGCTGTATCTTGCCAGAAATTTTCTATGTTCCTGAGAAACAGGAAATTCCTCCCTGACGGAGTGGAAGTTAAAAATATATTCATGGACTCGCTCCCATCTCCATTGAGTGAGGGTTGTTCCCCCACTACAACTGCTGGGCTGGGTGAGCTTACAACATTTGTGAGCTCCTGGCATGTCCTGAAGTCCCTTAGACAGAAAGTGGAAAATGAGAGCCATTCTTTTGACATGGGATGCTGTCAGCGAAAGGTAAGTCTGAGCTCACACAGGACTACCCACTGCAGCTACAGCTGCAATCTGATGTGGGTCAATGGCCTGTGACTTCAGGCACCAGAGGCATCTGCTACAATTGTGATGAAAACGTTTGGGAAGGTTTTTTTTTGTAGTGGATTGTTATTACCTATCAATGATTCCATAGAACATACAATCCATGTAAATACCACCCCAATCAAGAAATAAAATATTGCCCATAACTTAAACTCATCCTTGTGTTTCCCACGGCACAACCTATTACATATCTTTAGAAGTAACGATTCTCCTGACTTCGTTCCCCTGATACTTTTTTCACCTGCTGTCTTCTCCAGCTGTGATGTGATCTTGCTTGGTGATCTTGCTCTTGAGCTTTATGTTTTATCATTTATGTTGATAATTCTGGCATCTATATTGTTAGTCTGAACCTGTCTCCCGACTCATATGCCCGGTCTCCAGTCTACTCAGTGGTCTTGCAAGCATCTCAAAACCAATTATGTCTAATATTGAACTCATGGTCCCCCCTGAACCCTAAAGCAGTCCATATTTTAGTGATTGCTACCACCATCAAGCCAGAAAGCGAAGCCAAATGCCTGGGTATTCTATTTGAGTTCTCAATGTTGCTCCCCTCTATGTACAGTCAGTTACCAGGTCCTGTTGTTTCTACATGCCAAGTATTGTTTAAATCTGTCCACTTTGTCTTCATTCCTTTTCTCACTTTTCTTATTCAGGTCATCGTTATCTCCCAACTGAGCTACTAGAACAGCTTCCAGTGCTACTCTTATCCAATCCATTTTCTACTGTTTGGCCAGAGCAATCCCTCTAAAACCCAAATATGTTTATGTCACTAGTCTTTTTAAAGCACTTCAGTGGCTTTCAATTGCCCTTCAAATGAAATGTGCTTGATTTCTCTAACATGCCTTAAAAAGCAATTTAGCAACATGCCTGCATTTCCAGCCTCATCCAGAACCTCCTCCCTGATGCATCATTCCTCACCCATTACCAACTCCAACGGGGACTTTTAAGGAAGTGCCAGGCTCCGTTATGCCTCCAACCTCTTATTGTGCTGTTTCTCCTGCCTAGAACACTCCCCTTGCGTATTTGCCTAGATATATCTACTTATTCTTCAAAGTTCCTTTTTTTAGAACGCTTCCCTTAACAGCTCTCTATTGCACCACTCTAGACTGGGTTAGGTTGGTCCTCCTGGTTGTTACGTAGTATTTTATATCCTAGTATTTATCATATATAGTTATGTAATTTTCTTACTTTCTATGTCAAGGAACTGTGTTTATCTTGATCAATAATATGTCCTTAGCATCTAACACAGAAGAGCATACACAGATACAGTAAGCCTCAAATCAGTGTACCAACAAATTAAGGATGCAAATAAGTAACCCACAATTGGAGAAGGAATTTACCAATAATAAGTTTTTGTCAATGAAATGTATGCTCCAAAAACAAAAAAGAAAGAAAGAAAAAAGTAAAAGAGTGTTTGGAAAATGACTTCTCATCCCCCTAATGGTGACTTCTCCTACAGCTTTTAACTACATATTTTATCTCTTTTTAATTTATTATTTAAATATTGGTCTGCTGCTCTATAATGCTACTTAGGGAGACCATTTCACCTTAATAGAAGTGTGATAACCATTCCAAGGTTCAAAGAAAACTCAGATGTAATGTAGAACACTGTCATCTCTAGACTTATTATCAGTAATTAGATTTTACACAATATAGAAGTGATTACTTGGGTAGATCTAAGGATACCTCAATATCTAACTATATGGAACTTATGTTTATAAGAATAAAAACAAATTTTAAGTCTAGTTGTTCCCTATCTTTTTTTTGCTGCTGAGGTAGGAAATGTTCTCCAAAGTGGGGACATTTTTTAGGTTCAAGTCCATTAATATACCTGCTATTAATCTGTTTTTCAAATGATAGTGGAATACTCTTAATAGTTGTACCAAGTATTTCATAACATCTCTTTATTCTTACCATGAGTGGCTTTACAAAGTTCCACACTAATCTAAGCAAATAGTATTCTTGTTTCTGAGCTAGCCTTACAAACACTGTTGATAAGAAATATTTTTCTTCCTGGAGGAGGTCTTAAAAAGATTAGAGAGATACATTCAACATTCTATTCCTCTTATTAGCTACTATGAATCTATAAGCTAGTAGTTAAGACAGGGGTCAGTGAACTGCAGCTTGTGAGCCAAATCTGACCCAACTCCTACTCTTGTAAATAAAGTTTTATTGGAATGGAGCCAGGCTCTCATTTATGAACTGTCAATGGCTGCTTTTGCATTTCAGTAGCATAACTGAGTGACCGACAGAGATCTGACTTGCAAAGCAAAAAGTATTTACTATTTGACTTTTTACAGACAAAATTGGCAAAACGCTGATTTTAAACCTTCTTGAGGTGATTTATATTAACCTATATCTCCTACTGAAATAGTAAATTCTAGAAACCAATAATTTACTTTATAAATAGTGATTTTTTTGGTCTCAAATCATACCTTCCAAGTTTCAAAAGGCATCCCCTAATTGCAATGTGTTATGATTTGGTGAATAAATTCCTGTTCACACTACTGGAGTTAGAAGAACAATGGACTAGAAATAGGAAGCAAAAAGCTTACATCCTGAATCTCCTTTTATTCAGTTTCCTCAATTGCAGCAAAATTATAATCACATTCTTCAGGAATATTTTTGAGATCAAGGTAGATTATATATGCATGTAAATAATTTTGTTGTTTATGATTAGACAGATCTCAATGTTTTTTTTCTCCATTTGGGGTTGCCAACTATAGTCATAACCCATTTTAGTTGATATTCATATGACAGTCTGACCAAATTTAGTATTTATTTAGTTATTCTGATACTTCTAGTTTATCCCTTGACTGTGCATCCCTTAATATGGCTTATTATTGACCTCATCTTTTCTGCCCACTCATTCATCTCAATCCACTTGTCCCCGTGGCCTTGCTCACACTGGCTTTTCGTACAATGCTTCAGAGTTATCCAGAAGGGAAAAATAAATTTCAGTCTAGAAGCAGGCTTAAGTGGGACACTGGCTAGTAGAGAGGTCAGTGGTATCCATTTTAATGAGCTGTAACAATGCTATTGACTTTGCTCCCTTTTATTTTTACAGAGTTTCATTATCATCTAGTCCAATGGCTTTTAATATTTTAAAAGTATAGAACCTTTTATTCAAGAAGCAACTCAGTATATGAAGCCTAAAGAGGGCAAAGGTAATAGACTGGTCAAAATTGGAAGTATGAGGACATATTGGAGAAAATTCTTTTTTGAGGGAAAAAGGGGAAGTTTTCCAGAAGAGGTGATGAACCCTAGGTTTTGGTTTAATGCTTGGTTGGAAGAAGCCCTAGCCAATATTAATTTATATGATTTCATTCTGTAGTAGGCAATAGGGTCCACTTATTCACCACAGCTATTAAACCAAGAAAACACTAGAGATATTTTCAGAAAAACAGGTCTGAACACACACATACAAATTTTCAAAGTTGTGGCCTTTTTTTAGATTGGAAAATATAGTTTATTTCAAAAGTAAATTAGAGAGAGGAAGAGGAAATTCACCTCTCCAAGGCAGGGAGAAGGGCCAAAGCCAGGAAGCACGGCGGCAGCCATAGCTCAAAGAGCACATGGCCACACCAGGGTCTAGTAAGGCAATGGCCTATGGTATTCTTTAAGAAAAGATTAATTGAAGTGATGTTTAAATATATTTCCTTAATTGGTTTTGACTTGCAACAGGGTGTTGGACTATAGCACCTTATAGTCTTTTCCAGATCGACTTTTTATAATTCTGCTGCTTTACTGGCTGTTTGACCTTGAAATGACAGATACAGAACTGGGAGAATAAATAAAGCTAAATACTAACACTGTGGGAGAATTAGGCCTATCATCTCAAAGTCTTTTTCCATCCCAAATGGCTTCTTAACTTCAAGAGGAGCAGAAAAAAAGGCCGGGCGGAGATAAAAGAAACTATGTATTTCTTCATACTGAAATCACTTTAATAGCTCTAAGCTTAGTATTACGTTTAATATAAGATTTAGACGTCATGCAAGAGAAAAAAGAAGAAGAGAAAGTATAATTATTGAATTTCACTTGGAAAATATATGCAAAAGCATGAACAAGATGGTAGAAATGATTCTACAGCATACAGAGCCTTTATCCATGGACTGCATGACCAAGATATGGTATGTTTAACATAAATGTAAAAGACAGGCATGAATAGTAAAAAGATTCTGGTTCAGAGCCATGCTGTGCCCACTTACTAGCTGGGTATCTTTGGGATAAGCATTCTCTCTAGTCTTTAGTTTCCTCCGGTGTTAACAAAGGAAAAATAACATGGTACCTATCTCATAAGGTTGTAAGATTAAATGGAACAATGCATGAAGAATACTTAGCAAAATACCTGGTATAGAACAAAGCATTAATGCATGTTAGTGCTAAGATAAATATTAGGTATATTTGGATCAATGCAAAAGCCAGGGGGAATAATTGAAATGAAAACAGGTATTATTTTTAAGAACAGCTATGATATGCCTATGTACTGCTGGAATAGAACTAAACTGTGAGACCTTAGAGACCCTCTAAAAGAGTTAAACATGAAGTGACAATGTTGTTTTGCCTGATTTACATCAGAGCTTTGTTGTTAAATCATATTTTCTTCAATATGAAGCATTTATTCACACAAATAATAGATACAAATCTATGCATTCAAATGTTTCTTGGAGTCAGAGATCAAGATGGAAATCCCCAGAATCATAGAGATTTGTGTATATAAACTTGCTTATTATATTCACATTCAAGGAGCTTGGAAGGGGTAGTGTCAGCTTTTTAACCAGAGTCTTTTCATTACTTCTCCCTGTTGGGGTTACAACACATGCTGTGAGTGACCTCCAGAGATTCCTCGAGCTGTATGCAGAGAGCAAATTGAATCTGAAAGCTTTATTAGACAAGTTTGTCTTTCAGCTGGTGGGAGTGGATGTCAGCTGTATCGGAAAAAATAAAACTTCTTGTGAATCTGGGTCCTGACCTTGAAAAAAACATCTCAAATCGAAGTGCACAATTCAATTTTGAGTTATGTTCTTATTTGTTAAACACAGAGTACAGGTTCAAAAGAAAAGGATGTATTTTACCTTAAAGAAATAAGAATCAACAATAAAGATAATAGGATTTCTCTTTTGATCATACTGGACTTAGTAAACAATAACGTTGATCACCAAATCATAGGGTTAAAAAATACTCTAATAATCAAGAAATAATTATTCTTACTCACTTTAGCATGAGAAGCAAAACTACCTCCTCTGCTTATAATACACAGTAAACATTATAGAAAGTTTACGTATATTTTTATCCCTATTTTTGTTATTTAACAAGAATTTATTGAGCTTCTTAAATATAATAGGAACTTTTCTAAAAGTTACATGGGTGAATGAGCATTCAAAAATGATTACGTCAACAATGCACTATATAGACCAAATAAGAATTGAACAATAATATAGATAGAAGTAGCCATAATTATAGATCTAGATACAAATATAAATATATAGATAGAATGAAACCACTTTTTCAAGCAATGTTTGCCTAAGAAGGGGTTTTGTTTTTATTGTTTTCTCCTCAAAGCCCACTCTTCTTCCACATACTGCAAAACATTGTCTCTTATCTCTTTCAGGTTTTCGCTCAGTGTTCCGATAACACAGCTTCCCATGCCCTGTTCATTTCTCGTCAACAATTCTGATTCCCCTACGTGCTCAAGACTGCTCACTATAAGCAGCTGAAATTTTTGTTGTTTCATTGATTATGGGAGCATGATGTATTATTATTTATATTTATTTGCTTATTTTTATTTTAGATTCAGGGGCTACACATGCATATTTGTTACATGATTGACACATATACATGGCAGGTTAGACTTTGAGTCTTTCAAAAAAAGAACAATTCTTGGAAATTAAAGTGATTTTGGAGACTGATAATTTTTAAAATTTCAATATTGTTTCCTATATTTATAGTAGCATGTTATTTATTTACTGATTTTTAATGTTGGAGAACAATAGGGATTTCTTTTAAAGATGTGATAATTATTCCAGAAGCAAGAATTAAAGGTATTCTAATTCTGACTTGTTTTTCCTATTGTAGGTTTATATTGCGATTTAGCCCCTGGTGTAGTTAGTGCTGCTAGCAATTTTACCTAAATTTTAGGATACCTAGATTAAGTGTTTATCTAATGAACTCATCTTGGACTGGTATGCACCTTGGAAATGAAAACGTATTTTCATAAAAATATTTAAGACAAGAGAAAAAACAAACTATATAAATTTTTAAGAGTAAGGTAGCATGTAAAGCAGAAGTTCTCAAATTGGATTTCAAGACACAGTCAAGAATTGGAGTTTATGAATGAGATGGGGGTTAGATCTGGCCGGAAAGATTTGCATCAAAGCCACAGAACATCGTTATTTGATCAGCACTATAATCTTAAGAAAAACAGGATTTACCAATCAGATTATGAAGATAAACATCTTTGTCAGCTGTGTTTCAGCAGGGAAAAAAAGTTGAGATATATAAGTATACTGAAAAGCACTGAAATCAAAATCAGGAGATATAAGGTTGTGTCCAGGTTCTGCAGTGGCTTTTCTTTTGAACCTGTATTCTATGTTTAACAAATAAGAACATAACTTAAAACAGGTGGACAAACATATAAACACTTAATCTCCTTGGTATTATAATAACATGAAAGGTTGACTTATTTGATCCAACTCTAAAATAAATGTACTTGCTTAGTCATTGAATAAAAGCTAAACATACATGGTATTACATGTAAAGGTTAAAGAAAAGGGTATATAGACTTTGTAATGTGACTGAGGGTAGACCAGTAATTATGGAATAGCATTCAATTCTGAAGCTTACAACATGGAAAACTTGGGAGGATAGGAGAAATTGCCAGAGAGATGTTTAAACATTTGAGAAACAGCTTTTTTGTTGACAGGCCATGAGAACTCAGCTGATTTATGCTTGAAAAGGGAAGTTTGAAGAGAGATTAAAAAACAGACTTCAAAGAACAAAGAAATACTCTTGAAATGCATAGTAAGCTTAAACGTACTTTTCTTATTCAAAAAATTAATTTAGACAGTAACTGCAACTTGAGTTAGGCAGTTGAAAGACTGTTAAGCATAGCAGCATTGGTGGAACTGCACATACACTTCACTTTTTCAGAAAAGAGTTGGCAGTTAACCTTCTTAAGATTGCTTCTACAAGAGAGGGTGCCTTTCCAGAGATAGTGGGAAAGAATCAATGACCTCTCAAATACTTTTCAGATCACAATCTGAAAATCTACAATGTAAGTGCAAAACTGCTACAATTTAAAAAAAAAAATCTTCTGGCTTTCAAGGTAAAGTTATATTCAATTTTAAAACCATTCAGTGAAGTTTTAGGAAATATTAGGAATAGATGTTGGTTTTCTGTTGTGAGGTATAGGGCACCTATTCTCATGAATATGTATAAATAGTTCTAATTTGTCCTTGACATTCAACATTATGGTATACTCTATACTGATTCCAAGCAAAGGTCCTTTCTTGGAGATGGTTAAAAAATATAAGTAGGTTAAGGTAATTTTACTGTAATAACACTTTATTTTTGTTAAAATGCAGAACATGGGTAATCCAAAAATAATCATCAGAACGGATGTTAGTCTTTTTCTCCTCATCATCCTCCTCTTCCTTCTCCTCCTCTTATACACACACACACACACACACACACACACACACACACACAGAAACTTCCAGGAAATCTTCCAACAAGCATTAGAAATGATGGATTAGAGCTTCTCTTCCTTTGCCAGTTCAGGCCCCAAAGCACAGCACTAACCGGAGATGGTAACCAAGCAATAAAACTGCCAAAAGGTTAAGAGAAGGAGAAGAAAGAGAACTTCATCATCACAAAATGGATAATTAACATCTAAATACTTGAGGTTTCACAGTCTATCACTGTCTAGGATGTTAACAATGACACCACTGTTGTGCCTTCCCTGTTAACCAGGAAGCATTGTGGAAGAAACTGGCCTTGGACCAGGGACCTCTCCTGCCTACATAGAAAGACTTGCTTCTGATCTTTGTGAGTAATACCAGAGCTTCCCCAGCGAGGGCTTACTGTTGTCACTTTCCTTGTACAATGTGACACATCCATTATATTTCAAGCACCCTCACCTCACTGATGCATACACATATGATTTTTAAATTGTATTCAAACTTTATTTAAAAGTTTTAATTATATTTAAATATTAATTAATTAATGCCAAGAGTCGGTGACTCTCTAGCAGCTCAAGGCTTAAAAATATATTGGGGGAAGGTTTAAAATTGATTTCTCAGTCTGTTATTATAACTCATTAAAGGTTTTTTCATTTTTTCATACAAAAACTTACTCCTGGTATATTAGACTTTGAGGAAGTTTTCCAGGTTTAGAAGTTGTAACTATAAAAGCAACAATGGTACAGCCATGTTCTAGGTGTTTTCAGCATAGATACAAAGAAAGATATGGCTCTAGTGAAACTGACTTTCCTTGTCTTAAATGTTCAGCAGAAGCAGAATCAACAGTGGAAACACAAACAAAAAGAGAAAGAAAAGGGTATGATTGACACACTCCCATGTTTTTAAAAAGAATTGAGACCCAAGAGGGGAGTAAGAATGTGAGAACTAATTGCCATCCTCCCTTTTTCCTTCACTGCAGATAAATGAAGGTCGTTTTCACAAAAAATTATAATCATTGCAGATAAATGAAGGCTTTTTTCATGATAAATTCATCGTTTTCTTGCAATTTAAGCCAAACAAATAAATAGTAGTATGCCAAGATTGCATTTAGGCTCCAATTAACCCCAGGCATTTATCAATCTGCCTAGATATTTAAAGTGTTACTGAAATGGCAATGGAATGCTTTATTCAACTTTAGAGAGGTAGTTGAAGTTCAAATAATAAATGTATATCTATCCTTCTGTGTGAGTATTTGATAGTGAATTTAAATATAGTCTTCAAAAAATTCAAATGAAGATAAATAACTGCTTAAGATATGATATACTGATTAATAGCATAAGCTTTGGAATCATAGATATTTATTTTTGAATACCCACTCTCTCACTAAATAGCTTTGTAACCTTGGACAAATTGTTTAATCTTTCTGACCCTTGGTTATCTCATATGTAAAATGGAAATCACAACATAACTCATTTAAAACATATAAATGTGCCACTAATCCCTAAGAGTTATATTAATTTAGGTTCTCCCAGCAGTAGGCCCTGGGACAAAGATTTAAATACAATGAGTTTAATTGGGAGGTGATTCCAGAAAGCCATGGTTAGAAGAGGAGGGAAATGAATAAGAATGACCAGGAAGTCTATACAGGGCATACTAAAAAGCAGCTTTATCACTATGGGCAACTGCTCAACTTACTGGACACTGTTGTGGAACATGCATGGGAGATGTCCTACCCAAGGGGTGAAGAATATGGGATATTTATCTATCAACTTCTGTCCAGTGGTGGTTAAGTGTTATTTGGGGAATGTCTGTCCCCAGCATTCAGTCTGCTCTGCAGGTGGGAAAGCTTCTCTTGTGGCCAGAGAAAGGATTCAGAGAGCCAAAAGTACTTGTAGTTAGACGCTTCAGGGTTTACAAGAAGGATGAGCGCTGAACAGATATGAATAGGGCACTAAGGGCCAAATTTGACCTACCTGCCTCCTTTCTGCAAAAGCGTTATTGGAATACAGCCATTCCCCTTTATTTACATATTGACTATGATATGGCTGCTTTTAGTATACAATGACAGATTTGACTGCATGACTTACAAAATTGAAAATACTTACTATATGACCCTTTGCTGAAAGTGTGTTAATCCCTTCCCTAGTTGGTAGCATAACTAAGATTAGAATTTAGGCTTCTGACCTCCAATGCTGTGCTTTTCTAATTACACTTGAGACTTGCTCTCTCCAAAATTATAGGAAGAGATGGTTTTACCAGTGTTTAATCAACTGGAAACCTCTATTAATTGGCACTTCTCTATGTCTATATACAGTGGTCATGTATCCCACAGTTATTACACTGAGACATCTGAATCAAATATCTTGATTTGGAGTCTTTACATTAAGCATATCTATATGCAATTTCTTTCACAAATGCTAAATCGGGTATTGTAGAACATTAATGTTCTCAGGCCCAGCAGCTTGTGGATAAGAAAGGATTCACATTGACATTTACAACCAGATTTGCTGGCTCTTTGTCTCCATCTGCCATGCAGGCCTTCAGACCCATGCAAAGTCCTATCTACCTAAATGATTCTGAGTGTCTCTAGAGGAACTTATGGCTATTCTCCCCACAGGTCTCTGCCAGGAACACTGAGCTGCTCTGCTGGGCAAATATTGCCTGGTTTAGTGTGCTGTCCATCTCTTCTAAGCTACAAAGTCCTTGGTGAGGAGAGGGGAGGGGAAGTGGCGCTGCTGAAATAACATGGAGTACACTTTGGCACTGGATCGCACTGGAATCCGACTCCCCATTGCGTGCAGCAGAAGGGATTGACTTATTATTCCCCACTCACCACAGGCCTGTGGCAGTAGTTCTCAAAGTGTAATCATTAGATCAGCAGCATCAGTTACCCAGGAACATTTTAGAGATGTAAATCTCACCCCAGACCTATTAAATTAGAATCCCTGGGGTTGAAGATCAACAATCTGTGCTTTCATAAGAAATGGATGTTTTTAATGTATGGTAAAATTTGAGAATCAATGACACAGAGCATTGGATGCTGATAAACACTTTTGTATCTACTTTTCCCCAGTGTAGTGGTTTGTGTTAAAGATGGCTACAATAAAGCCCCCTATCCCAGGATGCATCGCCTTTTGCAATGTGACATGGCAGCTTCTCTCTTCAAGAGATGAAGTAATTTCCTCATCCCTTCAATCTGGGCTGAACTTTTGACTTGCTTTGACCATTAGTTAGCAGCATAAGTGATCTGTATAAACTTCAAAGTCTAGGCATCAAGAGGTCTTGTAGTTTCCACTTCCCCTCCCTTGAAACATTACCCTGAGAATAACATGTAACAAAGCTTAGTCTAGCCTACTGGAGGATGAGAGGCTTTGTGAGAAACCAAGGTTCTCCAGTCAACAGCCAGCTGTCAGATATCTGAGTCAATTTTAGACCATATCAGTTGCCAGATAACTGCATCTACATGTATAACACCAAGAATCAGAATAGCTATCCAGATAATCACAGACAAACTGCAGACACAGAATCATGAGCCAGTAAATAATATTTGTTTTGAGCTATTAAGTTTTGGGGTGATTTTACCAAACAATAGATAACTGATAACACCCAGCTGTCCAAGCAACAACAATTGCAAAAGTTTTTTTTTTTCCACCATGCTCCTTTGTCCTACAAATTAAAACAGCTCAGGCAGGACTACCCCACCATACTATGTAATTTAAGTAAGTAGCCAAAAGAGAATTTGGTTTAATGTTAAAAAAACAAGCCGGGTTCGGTGGCTCAGCCTGTAATCCCACGCCTTGGGAGGCTGAGGTGAGTGGATTGCCTGAGCCCGCGGGTTCGAGACCCGCCTGGGCAGGCGAAACCTCATCTCTACGATAAATAAAAAAATCAGTCGGGTGTGGTAGCGCGTGCCTGTAGTTCCAGTTACTTGGAAGGCTGAGGTGGAAGGATCACTGGAGCCCAGCAAGTCGAGGCTGTGGTGGCCGGAAGCGGCCACTGCACTCCAGTCTGGGCGACGGAGTGAGACGCCAACTCAAAAAAAAAAAAAACAACTTTGGGCCTCAGTTTCAACACATATAAAAGAAAAATATTCAGCCAGATGATAAGTTCACTGATTATTTGAAGTTTGAAGTTCTATAGTTCTAACAAATTGAAGTAAACTGATTTCTTCTACTCTGTAAGTAGAAAAGACCCAGAAAGTTATATCACTTTTATTTTCCACACATCTAAGATTGAGTTAAATTACATGAACTACTGGCTAGCTGCCTCTGTATCTGGAATTTCCATTAGGTTCTTGGACAGAGAGATAGTACAAGGCACAGCAACAAAACAAAACACAGGCTTTGGAGCCTGACACAGTTGGATTGGAATCCTGGCTCTCTTTCCTTCCAGCTGTGTGGCCTTAATCTAACTATTTCCACTCTAAACCTTGAGCTTCTTATTTCTTTAAAAAATTATGTATAATCATATGTGTTTTGCAATTATTTGGGGCATAAAATCATGTATGTAAGAGAAGCTATATACACACTAGTAGGAATGTGATGGGAAAAACACATTATAATGAATTACAAGTTATACTGTATTATAATATAGTACATAAAATAAGAATTGTATATCAGAACCATATTACAAATTAAATTTTCTTTTTTCTTTTTTTGTTTATTTCAGATTAACTTCCTGTAAGTCAGGAAGTCAGGAATAGAAACAATTCTTAATTCCGATACTTAAACCACCCCACTAATGAAAAAAAAATCTTATTTGAATAAAAGCAGTTCTGGATCTAACGGACTCTCTATTGATTTTGTTTTCATTCACTGTTTGTGTACTTAACAGCTTGACTTTATGCCCAGCTCTGTCAGTTTGCTTAAAGGTGATGAAAAGCTCTTGCTTCTGAGAAAATATTTCTCTCCCTTAGTTCCTCTGTAGCTCTGTCCTCCATCCCCCGCGCTATACCAATAGCTTGGAGATGAGGACATTCCCAGACTTTCCTTACTGGCAAAACAAGGACAGTGTAGAGAGAAGACAAAGAGTGGTGGGGGGAGATGAGGCCCTTATGTGGGGGAGAAGGGAGTAGGGCAGTAGCTATGAAAGACATATATCTCTCACTGCTTCCACCACTCTTCCCCTTGCCATCTGCTCTAGTCTCACTGGTCTCCTTAATATTCCTCTATCTTGCTCCTACTTCGCCATCTTGGCTCTGGCTCTGGTCTCTCTGCCTGGAGTACTTTTACCCCACTTATATCAACTTTCTGATGTTCTCTTAATAGAAGAGCTTCTCTGACCATGGTGTGGACAGTAATACCCTAATCCCTGCTTTCGTGTCCTCTATTAACTGTTTCTCAAACTTCAATATGTATAGGAATTACCTGGAGATTCTTTTTTTTTGTTTGTTTTTTTTTGTTTTTGTTTTTTGTTTTTTGTTTTTTTTTTTTATGAGTTGGAGTCTCACTCTGTCACCCAGACTGGAGTGCAGTGGCCGCTCCCGGCCACTGCAGCCTCGACCTGCTGGGCTCCGGCGATCCTTCCGCCTCAGCCTTCCAAGTAGCTGGAATTACAGGCGCGCGCTACCACGCCCGACTAATTTTTTGATTTATTGTAGAGATGAGGTCTCGCTTGCCCAGGTGGGTCTCGAACCCGCGGGCTCAGGCAATCCACTCACCTCAGCCTCCCAAGGCGCGGGATTACAGGCTGAGCCACTGAGCCCGGCTTACCTGGAGATTCTATTAAAATTGCTGATAGTGATTCAGTGGGTTTCGGGAAAGAGCCTGAGATTCTGCATTTTTAGCAAACACCCATTTGACATCAATCTGCAGACTACACTCTACATCACTTTTAATTATTGAGATAGTATGTGTTTTCTTCTTTAATGGTGTATTGTCTTTCTCTGAGAATTGGAATATATATCTCATGAAAGGAGGGACTTTATTCTATGCTGTATCCTGGCAACATAGTATGATATCCAACACATAGAAGTTACTCAATACACATGTAAGTGGATGAATTATATATGTTGTTTGGAAATAAATACTGTATCTTTAAAAGAATTTTTCTTTAGATCATTATTGTTACATTTAGGTTAATTACATGTTAAATATATTTTGGTGCCCTGACTTTGGAACCTTCCTACTGAGACAGGAGATAGCTAGAAAAAGGTTAAGGCAGACAGACAGGCGGGTCCTCTGGTAACAATGTGGTGAACTCCTGGTGGGCCTCTCAGGCTCAGTGTTGGTAAACAAGCTCCCTGAGAGCCTCTCAAGGTAGAGCTAAAGTCCTTACTGCTGGGATTGAAAAGCAAGCAATCAGAACAGCAACAGCTCACAGCTAGTGCTAGCCAATCGGCTTGGACTTAGGGCTATATAAGCACCAGGTTTTTGGCCCCAGATGGGCAACCGCTTTGGGCCCCCTCCCACTGTGGGAGCTTTTCTGTCCTCAATAAGTCCTGCTTTCTCACCTTCTGGTTGTCCTTGTCCCTCATTCTTCCTGGACATGAGACAAAAACCTTGACCTTGAACAGCTGCAACCTGAAGAGCTGCAGAAGATCAGAAAAGTCATGCACCCCAGAGGCTGACTTACCAGCCGACAGATTCAGGTGAACGAGGAGAGCTGCCAGAGGAAGGCGAGACTTCGAAGTTGAGGCACCCAGGGGGCTAGGCTTGCTGGCCCACCAAACCAGCAACACTCTCGGGTTTGGCTTGTCAGCTCGTTAGAGCCAACACCCTGGGGCCTAGGCTTGCCAGCCATCCCCCTCCCCCACCAAATGCAACACTCAGGGCTTGGCTTACCAGCCTATTAGAGCTGACACTTGTGGGGGTAGGCTTATCAGCCCCTCCATGACCCTCTCTTGGACTTGGCTGGCTGACCCATTGATCTGACACTCTTGAAGCCCAGGCTGACCTGAAAAATCCGCATCACTACTATGTGTATAGTTGCTTAAATGAGGTCACAAACCTATAAGTTCAGATTTCAACAAGCTTATTAAAAAACTGTTAGAACACAACCTCTTCACAGAGTTACAGAATCTGAGACTGAACATCCAGAGACAGCAAAAGAACAAACACCAATAAATGATAATATACTGACAAACTATGCATACGAGTATGTGCTGAGGGAACCAAAAGTTACAGCTCATAAAAAGAAATAAACCTGACATAATTAGTTGAATATAACCCTGATCTAGCAATTTTAGTGTCCCAGATTGACCAAAAACAAAAAAACAAAAAAACAATGCTTGCGCATCTTTTTCAAGTCTCCAATGTCATTAAATCTAATTCTGATGATTGTTCAGAAACCCCAGGGGGCACATGAGATTCACTGTCCTCAGATTGTAGAGCTTCTTTTAATATAAGCACATTCATGCCTCCTATTGAATTATGACTGTGCTACCCTGGCTGTGAGCCTTCCAGTTCAGTTTATTTCTACTTGATATGAAATAAAAATCAACTTTATCTAAAGAACCAGTCACCATACTTTAATGCTTCAATCATTTATTTGATCTTTGGAAAGTAGACAAGGCAAAACAACAACTACTACAAACCCAAAGATGTTTTTAGTTCTGCCTAATTATAGAATGGTACAGCAAAAAACTTTTCTGGCTTCTTTCCCTTGGGAGTTAAAACCAGCCTTAACATTGCTAAAAGAACTTATGCAAACCTTCCATCAACAACAGAATAGGAACTGAAATAAAATAGACTGAAGGTATGCAGTGAAAACAAAAGTTAAAACTATAGTTAAATGAAGAAACATTCCTCCCTCTAGAAAGTTTGTGGTAGTCACAGTCCATTTTTCTTTTCTTTTCTTTTTTTTTTGAACTAAAAATGGAAGAGTTTTTAAAATTGTTTGCAAATGGCACAGGAAGAGGTGCTAGAAGGACTGTGTGTGTTTCTGGGATTTCTATAGACATATTTGAAGAATATTGCCTAAATGGTACAGGATTCGTTGAGATGGCATCCTCATATATTTGTTGTTAGTGGATATTCTGGCACTTCACACTGATCCTCTCTTTAGAGAAAAACACAGGCTGCCCTGGATACTGGGAATACTGGTTTTTAATGGTGTTCTTTACTAGGAATTTGCCTTCTGCCTCAGAATACTCTTTTAAGTTGTCCCTCTGCTCTTAGGAGGCAGTCCATAAGCAATGGCAGGCCTGATCAGGAATACGAAGGCCAGGACCAACTCCCATGCAATTTAAGACAGCTCTGCAGAGCCAGGCTAGCTCTAGGGCTCCTATGTGATTGGCTGAGGCCTCTGTTGCAGCCAAATCACATCTCAGACTCTCCATCGTCTCCCCTGCACTCCTCTCTTCCCTCTAGGTATAGCACCAGAGAACATTCTCCAATATATTTTTGTCATGTAACACTTTAAGTCAATTTCCAAGGAACCCAAGACTTTGCATACTCAAAAACACAATGGTTCATTCCTATCTTCAGAAACGAAACAAATTTTCTTTTTCAACCAGAGATCACCTCACAGTTGTGCTTTTAAGCAAATAGCTAAAGCCAATAATAAAGGGATCCAGTATACTTACAGGCCCCAATAGTGGTCAGTCCAGGAGCTAGGTCAGGATGCTTTGCCCTCAGCTCTTGAAGTAAACGATTTACCGCCTTCCACTCAGAGCTCAGATCTTCTAACTTCCTCTGAAGTAGAAAAGCATACGCATTACTTATTTGATTAACACCTTGAAGATAACTCAATTCATGAACTTCTTAATCCATTTTGTGAATATATTATTGAATTTCTATTATATTTTACTTCTAAATTAATTTTTCTGGGCAGAATTTCTTTTAAAGTAATTATAATTATTTTAGCCAATCACCCTACAAATATTTATTGATTGCTGCATACAAACTTTTCCTCCAGGCACAATTTCATTTAAAGGAAGTAGAGTGCAAACATTGCTGAAAACAACAGAAACAAAAAACAGTTTCCCCTCAGCAATTGACTTAACTCTCTTAAATAGTATTTACTGTGGCTGCATACTATAATTATTCAGATAACTTTAAAAACAATCCTAATGCCTTGACTCACCCCAGATTGATTATAACAGAATCTCTCGGAGAAAGGAACAATGATAGGTATGAGAAAGTACCACTCAGAGCCCCCTTCAAGGAAATACTCTTGTCCCAGTTGATAGAAACGATATCAGTGAACAGTCATCAGCTGTCGATCCCTTCAGGGATTGCCTCAGCTGCAGAGAGCTGCCTCCTCTAAGGGCATGTGTTTCCCTGGGCAGCCCTCACTCAACAACAGATCAAGGTAAGGTATAAAGAGCTGACTAATTTGGCTCAAAGCAGGACATGCTTGAATGATTATTTCAGCTGCAGAGCTCCCTGTGGAGTCAGCCAAGCCTGTATATGGGAAGTGGTGTGCTGACTGATGTTTATTAACTCGCTTTCCGGGGGAAAAACAAAAACCCACAACACCCTGAATTTAGTGTTTGACAATTTCTGTGGTGTAAATACTCCCACCATGGTCAATTTTAAGTCCCCAAGATAGCCTCAGATAGCCACAAAATGCCTACAAATGTAGCAATAGGCCCCCCTGAGCTGATTTAAGCTGATTTCAACACACCACTGGGCAGTCATATGATTAGTTATAGCCAGTAGAATATGAGCAGAAGTGATATCTGTCAGTTTAAGGCTGAGGCTTTCAAAAAATGAGTGAGGTTTCTACACTCTTTTTTTTTTCTTTCTTTCGTTCTTTTCTTTTCTTTTCTTTTTCATTGACTGGAAGCAGAGGACTCCAAGGTCCTGGGGCAAACCTTTACAACTGACTGGGGAGAGAATTAAGTCCTAATGCCCTAGAGCAGTCAACAGAATCATCTGGAGGCTTTGTTAAAACACGATTGTTGTATAGCAACAGCCCCAGAGTTTTTCAGGTGATGTTGATGCTGACTGTCTATGACCAAAGCCTAAGGCACCCTTTATACCTCATGAGTTATCTAAGCAACTATGATGGATTAGATATATACCCTTCTTGAAAAAATAAGAACATAGGCCCTTAGATAATTTCAATAGGACTTCATTCTCTTGAGAAACCTTAGTAGAGAAAAACTGCCAAAGGAATGGCAGGCAGAGGCACAAGATGGACAGAACCTAGGTTTCTGTATTAACATACTCAGGTTGGCCAGGCAAGAACATACACAGGACTGCTATATGAGCAAGAAGAACACTGCTATTGGGTAAAGCCACTGACATTTTTAGTTTGTTAGAACTAGCAATGCATTACCAGTACAATAGCACTACTCTCAAAAGCTTTACTAGTGCCTGTAGAAGGTAATAGCTGCATTTTTATACAGCTGTAAATTCCTATGCTTATGTTGTCAGGAATACAAATAATTTAACTGATGTTGGATTTGGTTAAGATGAATATATGAACAGAAACTGCATTTCTGAAGTATCAGAGCGGGAAGTGTCAAAACTACAAACTCTTTAAAGAGCTATTGAGTAGATAGAAATGTTAATGAACCCAACCTAACTGGATTGTTTTATATACACGTTGTGGTTTAATGCCAATCATTAACTTAATGCTAATCACTTCAATAAAAACATTCATTCTTTTGTTTATTCATTCAAGGAAAAAAATTTTCACCTGCTACTCTGTGTCAATCTTTGTGCCAGTTATTCAATTTATAAAAATGAAGATAGTAACCTCTAAGTATTCACAGCCTTGTGGAGAAAACAGACATGTAAATAAATTACAGCAAAGTTTTTAAAGGAATAATAATGATTTCAACAAGATACATTGGTGGGATAGCTTAACTCAACCTGGAGAGGACAATAGGTTACCCCAAGAAGTTAATATTTGAACTGATCTTGAAAGATCACTAGGGAGTTTTCAGAAAGGTTCCATTTGAGTGTCAGGTGAAGAAGGGACATTTTAAACAGAGAGAAGAGCTCGTGCAAAAGAACAGAGAAAAGAGATATCAATCCTTTCTAACAAAATGCAGATAGCTTGTCCTGATTATCTGGACTACAGTGTTCACAAGGAACAATATGGAACTACTAGACCAGATTCCTTGACAATTTATTAAGGCCTTGTAATGTGAGATTATCAAATTCTCTTCTAAAACCAGAGTGTGAATGAAGATGTTTAGAGCAGAGGAGTGATGTGATAAAATTTGGGTTTTATCACAAAGGAGCAGAGACATGAGTTGGAAGAATAGCGTGGTAACTGGAGTGAGAAGTGATCGGCCTGACTGAAGACTTTGGTCATACAGAAAAATGTAGAGGGGTGTGTACAGAAATTGTACACTATTTTAAAAATTTATTTTGTCTTGTTCATGTATTTTTTTTCTTGTGTATTTTTATTGCATTTACTTATTTTTCTTGTCTGTGGTAGCTGAGATTTATTTATTTATAAGTAAATTTTTATTGTCTGTGTATTTATTTTTCTTGTCTGTAGTAGTTGAGCTGGTAAATGCTGAAGAGAAACTTTCTATCAAGATGTTCCTTCAGCCGGGCTCGGTGGCTCAGCCTGTAATCCTGCGCTTTGGGAGGCTGAGGTGAATGGATTGCCTGAGCCCGCGGGTTCCAGACCCGCCGGGGCAACTTGGCGAGACCTCATCTCTACAATAAAATAAAAAAACTAGCTGGGCGTGGCAGCGCGCGCCTGTAGTTCCAGCTACTTGGAAGGCTGAGGCGGAAGGATCGCCGGAGCCCAGCAAGTGGAGGCTGCGGTGGCGGGGAGCGTGCCACTGCCCTCCAGTCTGGGCGACAGAGTGAGACTCCAACTCAGAAAAAAAAAAAGAAAAAAAGATGTTTCTTCGAGTCTACCCTATCAGTGTGTTTTGAATGAAGGGGAAAAAAACAACGATAACTGTGTGCTCCTCTCTCCAATCTGACAACAAAATGAATTATATACCATGGATGACTTTTTTTAAATAGAAGATTTTTAAAAAACCTAGGTAGGTGTTCCACGCTTGCAATGATTTTATTAGGCTCTTATAATTCCTTAACCAAACTGTATTTGAAACATTAATTTCTTAGATCAGGGTCACAAAGTCAGATCCCTATGAAGAGTGGGTGGTAAATAAGGGAAGAAAAAGACTTATCTAAAGCAGAGAGCAGCAACTTCAGTTGCAACTGGTGATTGCCAGGAGAATTGTGGGCATAAGTTAAAAAACGAACAAAAAATCCTACTGATTATATTCCCGCCTCAGTGTGTGCCAGGGAAGTTTCGCTCAGGTTTCCGGGAGCACAAGGGAGTACAACAGTTTTTTGCTGCATTGTGGGGAATTGAAGCCAATATGGATGTGCATGCTAAAGAAATGGCTGACTGACTATGATGGATACACGCTAAGGAATAGTATGCAATAGTAAAAATCAACCAGCTAAGTGTATGTAGAGCAATGTGGTGGAAACTTAAAACACAGTCATGCATTTTTAAAAAGCTAAGAAACATAAGCTGTATAGCACACCATAGCTTTTATAAATTCAAAATATAAATAATATTACATAATTTATAAGAATAAAGCAGGAAAGAAAAGGGGAGTAGATATATTATTGTCACATTTCAATAATTTTACAGATTGTTGAACACAGCCATTTATAAAATTAAAAGATGTAAATTTTAAAATAAAGAAACTGTATTAAAAACAAAGGTATTATATTAAAAAATTCATTATTTCCTATTTTAATTACCATCTATGCTCTGGAGGTTATATCTACTGTGTCTGACATCGTGTCAAATTAAGGCTTTTAATTTTTAGTTTTAAGTTTTTCATCTTACAGTCTGACTTCTAAAAGTGAATTAACCATTTCATCTGAGTCTTAACTGAAGAAAGAATGATCTGCACTGAATTTCATTATGGTCTACATATATTACTGTGTCACTAAACAGAGCAAAAATTGATGTTCTAATGATACCCTTGAAAATTAAGAAAAGTTTAAATTACCTTGTGATTTAGAATCAGAAGTCTTGGATTTCAGTCCTATTTCATGACTACTGGTTGTGTGATCCTTGGTAAATCAGATAGGTCACACAGATTTATCATCCTTAAAACGTGGCTATAATACTACCA
Organism: Tarsius wallacei; assembly: GCA_963574415.1. NCBI lineage: Eukaryota > Metazoa > Chordata > Mammalia > Primates > Tarsiidae > Tarsius > Tarsius wallacei. The sequence goes on from CAUYQG010196179.1 coordinate 25,815, forward strand.
CCTAACTCATAGCTTTGTTGGAGAAACTAAATGAGATGTTTTATGTGAAAAGAACTGCGAACTGTAAAGTACTGTAAAATTGTTGGTTAGATATTATGCACTGCTTAATGAAGCAAAACAGGGTCGTCAATAAAAATTTTCATTAAAAGAGTTACAATAAAATGTATTTCAGTGCTTAAAGGAAAGGTTTTGATTATCTGGAAAATAACATGTTTGTATACTTAATTTCCCTTTTAATGACACATAAAATTTATTTACTCAGATGTTTTCCTTTACTATCAATTTACTCAAATGTTATATATCTACTCTATCTATTTACTCAAATGTTATCTTTCCCGCTGTTATTTCCCTATAGCTAAGTGACTGAGTACTGTAATTTCAAACGTGGAGGTAGATTTTTAAAATTAAGTAGTACTTCCAACATACCACAAACATCTGAGGATATTGCAAAGGGCCAAAGGTACAGTAAGCTCATAACTGTATATTTTCTAATATTTCATAATTATTAGCAAATAATATCATTTATTAAATGGCAATAGTTTTCTTATCTGACTGGTCACAAAAATACTCCTGAAACTTCAAAAGTTTAATGTACTTTAGACTTGAACTTGATTATTTATATATTATGCAAGTTCTTGTTTTGTTTAGTTTTGCTTTTTGCTTCTCTGACATGTGCACATATTTTCTATTCTCTCATCTTTTCCCTTAAGCTGTAAAATACTTTTGGATAGAAAAAATATTTGTGGCAACTAGGGCAGTGTTCTTCATATAATAAACTTTAAGCAATGCTCAGTAAAAATCTGTAAAATGTAGCAATTTGTTATACATATTCATAATCTTTAAGGAAATCAAATATCTGTTTAAAACCCAACTTCTTCAAATATCAAGTCTGTGGTATAATAGTTTTCAAGTGCTATTCTTGACTAGATTTTCAATATTTGAAAACTTTGAATATGCTAACTAAATTGCAGGTCCAAGGTCCAAACTTTTCCACAAAAGAACTACAAACTCAATAATCAGAATGAATTTATATTTTGCCAAAATGGAGAAATGTTGAGAGTATGATTTTAAAATGAGAAAATTAGTTTTATAATAGGTAACTTTTTGTAGTCAAACATTATTTTCCATTGTACATGTGTTGCATTGAAATAGTCATTAAATACTAAGACAATTATATCAAACTATGTGAACATTTTTTCTTTATGAAGAGCAGGAATTAATTAAAGAAAAAATGATTTCTGAATGTAGCTTTTCTTTTTAAATTTAAAATGGACAAATGTTTAAAGTGATGGAGATCCCAATCATCAAGTCATAAAATGATTTGATCATTATATATTATATGGTTGTATCAAAATATCATGTAACCCCACAAGTATGTACAACTATTATGTATCTATGAAAATTAATTTTTTGACCTCATTTTTAAAACTGATTTTTTTTCCTAAGGCAGATACAATTGTGGGTGCTTTTCTGTCTCAGTATTTGTATATTCAAAATATTGAATGATTTTTATAATTTGTATTATTAAGAAAAGAAAGCATTATAGAAATAGATGTTACTTGAGGTGGGATAATAAGTAAGGAAAAATAATTTATTCATTCAGTACAATAATTAAAATGTCATTTATTTGTAAAATAAATAAAGTGTTATATAGTTTTAAACTCTATTTGAGTTTGGGATTTCAAAATTTAAAAATATACTTTCCTTTTGTGCCAGTACTTGGCATGTAATTAATATGTGCTGGATCAATAAAGGAATCCACCAATGGCTGTATATACACAAACATGAATGTAATATTGTAATTGAAACCTCTATGTCTCTATGTCTGTCTAAATGAATGTAATCAATACAACTTAATACCGGAGGTAAAATTCAGATCTCTAAAATGCTAGCTGAGTTCCAGCATAAGCTACTGAGTAAGTAAATTTAAACTTTTCACCCAAATATTTCCTCAGAAAAGAAAGTCAGTTCATATTGCAGCCTTTGTAATGAATGCCTCCTGTGTCTCTATTGTTTTATTCGAACAACAATGTTGCACATTAGCCTGAAATAACCTCAAGGGCTGTTAATATGGGATGCTTGTGGAAGTATTCTGACAGAATTTTCTTAATTAAAAAAAAGGAGGTGAAGAAAATTGCTAAACCATTAGCAATTATTTCTAATGTATAACTTCACAATCACCAGTGGTGAAGGTCATCATAAACAAGTCTTTTAAAGATAATTTTAAAAAAGCAAACAATAAAAAGCAAAACAATATGTGAGTCTATAGGGGAAACAAAAAAATCATATATA
>CAUYQG010196181.1:0-17245 GCA_963574415.1 Tarsius wallacei
AAGTCTGAGGTGGAAAGACCACTTGAGGCCAGGAATTCAAGATCACCCTGGGCAACACAGCGAGACCCTGTCTCTAAAAGAAATCACAATAAAATAAAAAGTGAGCCAGAAGTAGTGGTGTGTGCCTGTAGTGCCAGTTTCTCAGGAGGCTGAGGTAGGAGGATCACTTGAGCCCAGGAGATCGAGGCTGTACTGAGTTATAATCATGCTACTGTACTCTAGTCTGGACAACACAGTGAGACCCCATCTCTAAAAAATAAAAAACAGACAAGGTGGCTCATGCCTATAATCTCAGCACTTTGGGAGGCTGAAGTGAGAGGACTGCCTGAGCCCAAGAGTTCGAGACCAGCCTGGGCAACTTGGCGAGACCCTGTCTGTACAAAAGAATTAAAAAATTTGTGGGGCGTGGCCGTGTAGTCCCAGCTACTTGGAAGGCTGAGGCAGAAGGATCGCCTGAGCACGGCAGGTCGAGGCTGTGTTATCTGTGACCGTGTCACTGTACTCAAGTCTGAGAGACAGAGTAAGGTCCTGACTTAAAATAATAATAATAATAAAATGAAAAAAAAAAAAAGGAGGCTGGGCCAAATCCTCCTCTGAGCCCCTCCCAGCTCCACGGGAGGAAAGGAGGTGAAAGGGGGAGTGGCTGTGGAGAGACCCCAGGAAGCTAGGGATCCTTGGGACCGTTCCACATGCTCTGGGCACAACTGGTTGCCCTGGGCCACATCCAGCCCACCCATGAAGAGGACACGAATGGAATGAGCTCTGTGGTGCCTTCCTGCTCAGCAAGTCAAGGAGTCTGTAAGTGACCCCATTCCAACAACCTGTTCCAGTTCTGTGCAGTGAGTCCCAGTCCCCGCCATGGGTCTCGGACGGACACAGAGCTTCACAGAACAGGAGAGAACCGATCTTGCACCAGGCTGAGCGCACTCGCGCTGGGTGTTCCGTGCCCGCCATGCCTGTGGCTACAGGAGGGGCAGGGTTGCTGACCTGTCAATGGCATGGCCCTGGTACTGGCCCCGGTCGCGATGGTTGAAGTCGTGGAAGCGGTGATCTGGCCGGGGGAAGTCGGTGCGGAATTTGTCCTCCATTGCCATGCGTTTTCCTTCTGGCCAGTAGGCATCGTCTCGCCTATTGTTTTTTATTTTAAAAAGGAAGCAAATTCCATTTATGAATGAGAAGAAAAAAGGAGGGGGCAGAGGTGGGGAGGGGAGCACTCTCCCCAGCCCGGCAGCGTTTAAAATGTCCTGCAGGGCTAATCTCTAAACATTCAATCATTATCGCTTTGATTTGATAAATTAAAAGCCCCAAACCGCCAAGAGGCAAGCTGGTGCTCTCATCTGACAATCCTGAAAAGAAGACTGCTGGGAGCTAATTGTCTCACAAGGCTGCTAATACCTTGAGCCCCGCGTGTGCCCGAACACGAGTGAAATGGAATATCTGATTCTCTGGAGTGGAATTTGAGTCGCCACGTTTCTACCTTCCCGTGTGTCGGGGGAACCTGAGCCTCCCTCTGAGAGCTTTGCAAAAGCAAAGGGAATGAGACCGGGAGATGGTGAACTCCGTGCAGCTCAGAATGGCATCCAATTATCTTCTTTCTGATTTCTGCCAGAAAACTAGGCTCACGGCAAGGGGGTGATGAGTGACCATCCATTAAGCCATTTGGAGAAGCTAGAGACCAATAAACCTACTTCCTAAACCAGAGGCAATTTCCCTTCCACGATGCCTGTTCTGTCTCTCGTCTACAAGGACACACTAGAGCGACAAGAGAGCCTCGGCCCACTTGGGCCTAATGGGTGTCTGGCTGTCTCGCCAGACAGACACTTAGAGGCAGTTCTGCTCCACGGGAGCCAGAGGAAGAGCATCCGAGCCCTTCGGCAAGTGGCGGCCAGCATGGTTCTCAGCGACTCGACTGGGGGATGGAGGCCGGGCCGGGCCCTGACAGCCGACGACGTCACTCGTGTTGGTGCCAGCCAGCGGCGGAGGTGCCCCGGGGCGCCGGGCCCCAGCTGACATCTAACTCTGCACACCCAGGGAGGAGGAGAGGAAGCAGCTGCTCCCTGGCGCGGGTCGCCGTCGCCACGCAGGCCTCCGTCCACGAGGCCAGCGCCGGGCGGGGCTTACCGGTCCAGGTCGTAGGGCCGCCGCACGGCGGGCCGCCGCTCCTGCTCGTAGCGCAGCTGCTCCTGCTGGCGCCGCAGCTCCTCGCGCTCGCGGTGGATGCGCTCCTGCTCCTTCCTGCGCTCGCGCTCCACGCGCACGCGCTCACGCTCCAGCCACTCCCGCTCCATGCGCTCGCGCTCCAGCCGCTGGCGCAGGCACTCGAGCTGCAGGCGCTCCCGCTGCAGCCGCGCCTTCTCCTCCCGTTCGTGGACGGCCTCCAGGCGCTGCTCCCGCTCCCGCTGCTCCCGCTCCCTGCGGGGACACGCCAGGCCGCCCTGAACTCCCCGCAGTGGCCCTGAGGGAGCCCGACCGGAAGCCGGCGGCTCTGGACTCGTAGGCTTGTTCACCGCTGGTGGGGCCCAGGCCCTGCGACCTCGATGCCACCCTCTGGGGGGGACGGGTGCTGACCCCTGCCTGTGTGCCAGGCTCAGGGGAGACCAGGCGACTGCTCTGGGGCCACGGAGCTCCTCCCTCCAAGTCCACACGGGAGACAGGGCACTTGGACAGGGCACTGCCGGCCACTCACCGCCGCCTCTCGGTCTCCCGGACCTCCCGCTCCCGCTGCCTCTGGCGCTCTCGCTCTCTCTGTTCCTTGATTTTATCAAACGACAAGATGTCTCTCTTTTCTTTGCTTTCCGACTTGCGATCCTGACTCTTGGAGCTCTGTTTACCAAAATTGGTTTATTAATGTCAGAAAAGTGATTGCAACAGACACACAGTGGAAATTAAATACGTGTATCTGGACTGCACTAAGACTCCCATCCCACGTGGCTTCTACGGAAGGTCGGGGTCTCCACAGCAGAGGCTCAAGCCCAGGCTGTTTCCTGCCTCGTTGGGGTCGTGCTACCTGATCCGGGATCTTGCTTTCAAATGTCAAAAGCACGAGTGGAAGAGAAAGGTTAGCCTGGACTCAGAACACCCACAGGCACAGTTTTTCTAGCGAGGCACGGCCAGACTCATAATTGACAGCAAAACTAGCTTCTCACAGCCACAGGGCACATCCACACAAGGCCACAGCGGCCACTGGTTCAGTGGGGGACAGCCGTCAAGCCAGCTGCTGGGACAGCCGCAGGAGTGACTTTGTGTTTTACTTCCAGCTCCCAGCTCAGGCCACAGGCAGATGACACTAACACAGAATAAGCCACCGCACAAAACATGAATGGTCAGCTTCCACAAGGTTCCACTGTGGGGTAAGGCTCAAATTGTGATGGTCAACACCTACTTCTGAGGTCCTCCAAGGTCACACAACAGAGTCTCCCAGGAAGCTGTCACAAAACACAAAATCTGGGGCCAAGTGCTCCTGCTGAGCCAGACAAAGTCTCCAGGGCAGGGGCCTAGGCGATGACATTTTTAAAAAGCTCCTCAGCTGGTTTTGTTAAATGACTCCCACAGTGGGAAAAAAATAACGGTAATAAAAGACAAAGCAGGCCAGGCACAGTGACTCATGTCTGTAATCTCAGCACTTTGGGAAGAAGAGACAAGAGGATTGCCTGAACCCAGGGGTTCAAGACCAGCCCGGGCAACTTGGCAAGACCTTGTCTCTACAATAATTCGAAAAAGTAGCTGGGTGTGGTGGCACACGCCTGTGGTTTCAGCTACTGGAAAGGCAGAGGCAGAAGGATTGCCTGAGCCCAGCCGGTCGAGGCTCCAGTGGCCGTAAGCGTGCCACTGCACTCCAGCCTGGGCGACAGAGTGAGACTCTGACTCAAAAAAAAAAAAAAGACAAAGCAATCCAACAGAAAGACAGGCAGAGGCCCAGATGTTATGCCAGTTAAAAACTGGGGGGGGAGGGGGGTGCGCGTGAAGAAGGGAAACTCACGAGACACACAGGGAAGACACACCACCCCAACATCACGACGCTTCCCGCCTGCCTGTGCGACAGCAGATGGTTTCATCTGTTATGCATCCTGCAGGCCGGACCAAGAGTGGGGGGATGGGCGCCCCACACACCCTGCGGGGGATGGGGGGCAGCATGGCGGGGAAGGGTGCCCGACTCCTATGCCCGCTTAGCCCCTTACTAGCGACTGGTCTGTGACAGACACCAGTAAACGCATGACTCCATCACCTTTCTGAACAGCACTTCAATTATTTCAAAAGGAAAAAGGCCGAACTGCATGGCTCCACACGCAAAGACCTCCAAAGCATATGACACCTGAAAAGCAAGGGGCCCACCGGCGATTTCCAGATTGTCCCCTGCCTCTGACCCTGGAGCAATGGACGCGTCCTCGAGCGGAGGCCGAGGAGCCCGCATGGATGCAGAGGCTTCCATGTCACTTGTGTTCCCTCTTCTCTGTGCTCATGGGATGTGCTCCTCACGATTTTGACATCAGTTATTTGGGTGGTAAGATTGCTGGTCTTTGTTTCCCACCCTATATTTCCCTGTATTGTATGATTTTCACGTAGCTCATGTGAAATGGCAGTAGAGACTGCTGCTTTATAGAATCCAAACGTTCATTTTAAAAATTAAGTCTTAACTACACGGCATGCTCTTGGATGAATACAGCCAACTGTGCATTCACTAAAAGATCACTGTTATCTCGTTAACGTCTTAGCTAGAACCTGCAGCTGGGAAACAGAGGGGTTTTTTGTTTTCCGAAGCAGAAAATGCGAAACGAGAAGCTACCATCTTGCCCAGCTGTGCATACAACTCAATAAATGTAGTCCCTTGCTGGGTGCAGTGGCTCATGCCTGTAATCCCAGCACTCGGGGAGGTTGAGGTGGTACGACTGCTTGAGTCCAAGAGTTCAAGACCAGCCTGGGCAACATAGCAAAACCTTGTCTCTGCCAAAAAAATATAAAAATTAGCCAGCTGTGGTGGCACATCCCTGTAGTCCCAGCTACTTGGGAGGCTGGGGTGGGAGGACCACCTGAGCCCAGGAGGTCAAGGCTGCAGTGAGTTGCAATCGTGCCACTGCACTCCAGCCTTAGTGAGTTAGATCCGACTCACAGGGGAAAAATAAAAGAAAAAGGAAAAGAGAAGAAAAGCCTGGGTCTTGCCCATAGTATCTCATGGCAAGTTGCTGTTTCTGAATCACTCTTCTGTGCAAAAGACAAGGTGTAGCCTGGACAAGACTCAGTGAGGGATCAGTGTATTAAAGAACACAAACATAGGTAAGCACTGTTTTGTAGAAAGTTTCAGTATTTAATTTTGCATCTGTGCACATAATTTAAGCAATTAACAATGGTGCCTCCTGAGTACTTTGAAGAACTCGCGGCCACCACAGCCTTGACCTGCTGGGCTCCGGCGATCCTTCCACCTCAGCCTCCCAAGTAGCGGGACCCACAGGCACACATCACCACGCTTAGTTAATTTTTTGACTTATTGTAGATAGGAGGTCTCACCAAGTTGCCCAGGCTGGTCTCGACCCCCTGGGCTCAGCCAATCCTCTTGCCTCGGCCTCCCAAAGTGCTGGGATGACAGGCATGAGCCACTGCCCCTGGCCTCGAAGAACTCTTAAAATCTTACAGGTGAAACAACGTTGCCTTCACAATGCACCTCCAAGGGGTTCTTAGGCCACCATCAACACCAGCTGCAGCTGGACAGGAGGAAGCAAAAGTAATACTCACCCTCTCTTTGGACCTGCTGGAGGTCTTCACGCTAATGACGGGCTCTCCTTTGGACTTGTCCATGACCACTGTCCGCTCCATTCCTCTGCTTCCTTCAGGAAAAAACAGTAATCCATCAAGACATGCTGACGCCCAACTTCCAAACAGTCAAAGCACTCGGGTGGACCATGGACTCGGCAAGCAGGGCCTCAGTCAAGTGATCAACATGGAAACACGGGGTGCAAAGAAGCCAGAGCACTATGACGGGTCTCTGCACGTCTGAGGCACGGAGCTGGGACCTGCTGCCAACCCACAACCTAGCACTAAAGTCAGATCACATCATGACACGTGCACACAAACTTCTCCACCCTCACACTAAACCCTAGGAGTGCCAGGAGAATCAGTTTGTATTTTGATTTCTCCGGCACATTCTGGAAAGCTCCGCAGACTCTGGGCCTCTGTGCTGAGTCAGATGCTGCCGTCTCCACGCGAGGGCCTCGCCAGATGAGTGTTCCCTTCGTTCTTCTACGGCAATAAAGCCCTCCAGATCACTTCTCTCTCCCGATGACACGACAACAGGGCTCTCAACACTGGAACGATGACTTATTTGGGGAGATTTACAATACTTGAGGAACATTTAAAAAACACATTCCTCATGAGATTACTGGTAAATTACCCCAAGCATTTAAGATCCAACTTGTAATGTGCTGTACCAAATTTCAATGCTCCAGATGGCTGAGTTGTGTTTCTCTTTTTCCACCCATCGGAGGGTTGGTTTATTTTTTTGTCACAAAACATTCTGAGAGCCATGTGAATTCAAAGGTACGGAGCGCAGTAACATTTATAAAACGACAACAGAAGTGGCACTGTTCTCAACAGAAGGAGATGCTCGGAGGTCTTAGGTCTCTCTACGTTTTTTACGGTCTGCCTTTGACAGCAATGCAGGAAACACTTGACCGCACACCTACAGAATTGTCCCCGATGAGTGGCAAGGAACCTGGGCAACTGGCTCTTGCGAACCCGCCCTGCAACACTTAGGCCCGGAGCCCCCAACACGCACGCCCACACCCGCCCGCCCCAATTTCTGAGGCTGCGTGGCAGCGCCCGAGGCCGTCTCATCACCGAGGCTCTTGCTTCCTCAAGTCACCGAAGGCAGGCTGTCCTCGGTCCCTCCTGAAATCACCCGCCCAACCCCCTGCAGGCCGAGTCCCCGCCTCAATGCTGGAAAGACTCATATCACCTGACTTGGTGACTCGAGACCGATTTGCAGGTCCTGGTTTCAGCTCATCTTGGTCTTTTTCTTCCTTTTTAATGTCTTCAGGCTTTTTTTCTTCCTTCTTCTCAATCTTCTCTTCCTTCTTAATGACGGTTCTATTTAAAAACATGGTTATCAAACTTGAGTCTCCCAGGCTCTGGACCAGGAGTGGCCCGCACTAAGCTTCACGTCTACCCAGCGGCCGTGGGGGCGTTTCCTTGAGGCCCACAGCCAAGACACGACTGCTCCTCAGATCCAAGCCCTATCCCACTTCGGTATCTGCTAAGTCTAGAAATGTGCCTGACACAGCAGGGAGCTCGGGCAATGTTCTTCCAAAGTGTCAGCTGCACTGCTGTTAGACACAGGCATGCCGGCGGACACAAGAAACTCTGTAACCATTACAGACACTTTAAAAAAATCAGCTTTAAATCTGTCTCATCATATGTGTGGAATATTGATTGTAAGTTTCACAGGGAAAACCATTTCTTCTAAATGCAGTGTGTCTCAGAATGAAGGCCCAGCAGGAGGACATGAAATCCTTGCTACACAGAGCCACGGTCATTTCCCTTAAGACCGGCACCCTCGACTGTAACATCTGCATGCTTCTAGGGAGTTGAAACAACATGTTATGAGTCACTGAATATGGAAACTGTGCGGACCATTTCAACCAAAGACAATTTGACTCTAAGCAGTGAAATAAATCATGTCAGCCATTCGAAACCGTCTCCACGGTCCCTACTGCCATCTTTCTCAGGCAATTAAACATACTTACTACACGCCAGACGCGTGCCAGGACCAGGCCGGGAAAGGCAGGCCTGCAGGGCCCTGAGCAAACCTCATGGCCTCTGCCCCTACCAACCCGGATGGGGCTCTAGCCAGTACCGAGGAAACCCTTCCTGGTGCCCATCAGCTCCCTCTTCAATTTCCGTAGCACAGAACTGTCCTTTTAAAAACAATACTCACTTTGAGAAAAATGCTAAATACACCCCACCGTGGTGATTAACGGTGTGCCTCTGAACTGACGACTGCAAACGGTTTCGTCTACCCCTCGTCCCTGTGACAGTCACCAGTGAGACTTACTGCCAGTCGCTGGAGCCCACCCACTTCCTGGGGTCTACACAGACAGTGCAGTTTCCAAAACTGTCTGAGGACTGACGCGAGCGAGCCTGCGGCCCGTGCTGCTCTGTAGCCTGCCTCCTCCGGCAGGCCGGAAAGGCTGACTTGTGAGGACAGACATAGGGCTGGTCCTTTCAGCCGCTGCCATTACTCCATGTTTATCTCCCTGTTTTCCTTCTGCTTTCTGAGAGATTAAAACAACGAGCATGTGTGCTGGAAAAAAGATTGGAGGGCTATGCACCAAAAAGCATTGCCCTGGGCGGCGGGGCCATGCTGGACATGGATGTGTGCTTTCCATGTGGCAATTAGAGAGGTCACTGGCCACCCACTCTGGCAGGGAGAAGCTGGCCCTCAGGAAAGCGGCTCTGCTGCACTCACCGCCCATTAGTCCAGAGAGCCTTCAAGTGGAAGGAAGGCTAACGCAAGGCTCTCCTTGGGGGAAAAAGGTAAAAACAAACTTGAAAATGCTCACCCTCCTATGCAAACTGCCCGAAAGCAGTTTGGTTTTACAGACCTTAATCTCATCACCCAGTTAAGAGCCACGGGGCGGGGGCAGCCACTGAGGACTGAATCCCAACCCTGCCACCTCCTGGTGACCTCTAGGCCTGTGTCCGCTCCCACACAGAGCACGTCTCACAGGGCTGCTGCAAGGACTGAGGGAATGGCTGCATTCATGATGCTGGTCACAGGGCCCCCGCCCTATGCCCTATGCCAGCTAGCTACCACCACCTCAGATGCCACGAATGAAACGCACTCAAGACACTAAGAATACAACGAGCCCTCCACAGTGCCCCACATTCCAGCCACACACAGGTGTTTTCGCAATGCTGATGGGACGTCTCTTGGAAGAACCTGCTGATAAAACTGGGGGTCTCTTAGCAAAGTATGGTGGCATCTGCCTGTAGTCCCAGTCACTTGGGAGGCTGAGGCAAGAGGATCACTTTAGTCCAGGTGTTTGAGGCTGTGGTGAGCCATGATCATGCCATGTGCTCTGGCCTGGGAAACAGAGTGAGACACCGACTCAAAAATAAATACATAAATGAAGGCCTCACTCCCAAGTACATAGAGGCTCATCTGATGCCTACTACTCGGGCCCACTCATTCCAATTTGGTCACGATGAAAACTGGTAATTGCATCTTTAAAAACGGAGTTCAACTTATGAGTATTGATGATATCCACAGACGCGCCCACTCTGTATTTTCCTATGTACAAAGCCACACACAATGAAACTAGCCGTGGGTGGCCAGATTCTCAGCCAAGGGTTCAACTCCTAGAGTATGAGCAAACACAGAGGTGGAAGAAAATCATGTTGACAATATTAACTTAACAGACACTCGGCTTTCTGAGATGGCACTATTACAGACACATCACCAAAGTCTACCTTCTGAAAAGGTAAGGCTATAGCTGCGACAGAATAATATAAATAAGCTACACCTGCCATGAAAGGTCTGCTGCTATTTCCATTTTGATTAGATGTAAGTCACTTCCTTTATAAAAATAGTATCTTGCATACATGATTCCCAAACTACTGTGCCAAGGTACCCCAGGGTGCCACAGTGAACTCAGAGGGTGCCTTGGGATATTTTTAAATTTTGAGGTAAACACAGCAATACTTGCCATCTGTCAGACACAGCACAAATGACTAGCTCAAGGTCATTCACTGCCATATTAGCTAGATCAGGCCACTTTTTTTTTTTTTTTTTTTTTTGAGTTGGAGTCTCACTCTGTCACCCAGACTGGAGTGCAGTGGCTGCTCCCAGCCACCACAGCCTCGACCTGCTGGGCTCCGGCGATCCTTCCGCCTCAGCCTTCCAAGTAGCCGGAATTACAGGCATGTGCTACCATGCCCGGCTGATTTTTTTTTTTTATTTATTATAGAGATGAGGTCTTGCCAAGTTGCCCAGGCGGGTCTCGAACCCGCGGGCTCAGGCAATCCATTCACCTCAGCCTCCCAAGGCACGGGATTACAGGCTGAGCCACCGAGCCCGGCAATCTGAGTTTTTTTTTTACAGTTGCTGTGATTAATAAGTAATCACCACATGACAATTATGGTGCATGAGGAAATGATTCCAAGGTCTGAGAGGCCATGCAAGAGCCCAGAATATTAAAAAAGTAAATAAGAATAGTAGTCTTTCATTTTAAGTGCCTTACTTTTTCAAAAGGCGACTAAGCTATTAGGACAGAAATACTTGTTAAAGACCATCTGTATTCATTTCTCAAAGTTTTAGGTTACTTCATTAACTATCTTTAAAAAGAGGCTAGGGACGGTGGCTCATGCCTATAATCCCAGCACTCTGGGAAGCGGAGGTGGAGGATCACTTGGGGCCATAGTGAGACCCCATCTTTAAAAAAAAAAAAGTGGGGGCATGTGTGTATATCTGTTGGCCAGGCTTGATGGTATGTGCCTAGCTACTGGGGAGGCTGAGGCAAGAAGCTTGCTTGAGCCCAGGAGGTTGAGGCTGCAGTGAGTTATGATTACACCACTGCACTCCAGCCTGTGCAACAGTGAGACTCAAGCTTAAAAATATGGGTGTGTGTGTGTGTGTGTGTGTATATATATATATATATATATATATATATATATATATATATATATAAAAGATATAAATACAAATCTTTAAAAAGAAAGTAGAATACTGAAGTGGCAGCAAGATGCCAAAGTCAGCTGAGATTGCAACAGAAAGCCGGTGCGCTGCCTCTGAGGGAGGAGCCAGACACGCGTTGCTTGAGGCCGCTTGTGGCTGCCCTGCCCTCCTCCCAGGAGAAAGGGTCTAAAACCACGTTACTTTTCCACTTTGATCTCCACGGCATGATGTCTGTCGACACTGGACACTTTCTCCTTCTTCACTTCGCACTCTTTTCTGTCGGACAACTTCTTCCCAGCAGGCTCGTTTTTGGCCTAGGATACAATACCGGCAGAAATGATCCGTAGACCAGGCTTTCTCTTGTCAACTTCGTGTGAGTTACAACAGAAGAGAACGGCCTCACCTTCTCCACGGAGATCATCCTCCCGTGCAGCTCGGTCCTGTGGAGGTGGCTGATGCACTTGGTAGCCTCATCGGATGTTGACATGGTGACAAAACCGTAGCATCGAGCCCCAGGACTGCGGGCGTTGGTGACCACCTTGGCCCCAACAACCTGCATGAAAAGAGCACTTTGACTCTCATGCAAACAACCATACAGCTTGTTAACAGTACCAGCAGTTACCTGACAGTTAGAATCACTCTATTTCTACTATTTGTTCCTTTCCCACAAATGATTAGTTTTCCAAATTAATTATTAAACTGATTCTAATTAATCCCGACTTAACGAAATATAATTTTTTTTTGAGACAGAATTTTGCACTGTGGCCCAGGCTGGAGTGCAGCAGTGCAGTGATAGCCCACTGCAGCCTCAAACTGCTGGGCTCAAGAAATTCTCCCACCTCAGCCTCCTGAGTAGCTGGGACTACAGGCTCTGGTAACCACATCCAGCTAATTAAAAAAAAAATCTGGGGGGTGGAGGGGGGATTTTTTTCTGTAGAGACAGGCTCTCACTACAATGCCCAGGCTGGTAAAATTGCTTCTGACACAAGAACAGTCATCATAATGAAGTTAAGCTTCACTACTCACAATGAATAATTAATCAAAAGTCCTTCCCATTCGCGTAATTTCTCCACCCCCGTCGTACCCCAAGACAGCGAGGGGCCATCTACTCAGAAACACACCCCATGTGTGCTAACTAAGGATGCGAAGCGCTCTGACAAGGATGTGGACCGTCAGGCTTGTGAAAGGATGCCCACTTCTGGCCAAGACAGGAAAACCAAGCACTGCCCTCCCGCCTGAAGCAACTGAACACCAGATGAGATGGAGACATCGATGGTTCTCAGACAATGGCCATCAGGATCCCCGAGAGCCCCACGGCTGCCCCTGTCCACCGCCTGGAGCTCCCAGGCCATGGCAAGGAGGGACTGAGGCTGGGGGTATCCCTGATTTGAAGAGACAGAGCTGAGACTCTGAGACCACAGCAGAGAGAAACCACAAAACTGAGTACCGAGAGGAGGGAGCTGCAGAGGGAGGGCAAGATCTGCAGATAGCTCCTCCTGAAAGTGCACGCATCCCAGGAAACTGAGGCCAGGAGAGAACCGCCCAAAGGAGCAGAGGGAACAGCCCCGGGTTCGGGTTGTGAATGGTCTGGAAGAGCTGTCATTCACAGGGCATCAGACAGAGCTCTCTCAGAAGGTACTGCCCTAGTCGCAGGACAAAATCAGCCCCAACTACAGGCTGCTCTGGCCCTGACTTACCAAGTGTAAAGCGAGCCTCAGAAAGATCAAACTGTCCAAGTACCTTAGCTGCATCCAGAAAAAACCTCGAGTAAAGACATACGAGAACAACTAGTACCTACAAGGTCAAATCCCCAACATCTGACATCCAATCAAAAATTACGGCCAGGTGTGGTGGCTCACACCTGTAATCCCAGCACTTTGGGAAGCTGAGGCAAGAAAACTGTTTGAACCCAGGAGTTCGAGACCAGCCTGGGCAACACAGCAAGACCTCATCTCTACCAAAAAATAGAAAACTTAGGGGTGGTGGTGTGCACCTATAGTCTCAGCTACTTGGGAGGCTAAAGCAAGAGGACTGCCTGAGCCCAAGACATCGAGGCTGCAGTGAGCTGTGACCGTGCCACTGCACTCCAGCCTGGGTGACAGGGTGAGACTCCGACTCAAAAAAAAAATTATATGAGGCACTAAAAGGAGGAAAACAGGACCCATAAGGAAGGAAAAAACGCAGTCAATAAAAAAGACCCGAAAATGACACAGATAGCAGAACCAGTAAACAAGGATGTTAAAAACACCAACAGTAACTCTACTCTGTATGTTCAAGAAGGTGGACGAATGACTGAGCACGTCAGGTCTACCTACAACTCCACACCCAGTGAAAATGTCTTTCAAAATGAAGACTTTCAGACACATAAAAGAAATACGAGCCCGTCACCAACAACCCTGCACCACAGGGAGGTCTCAGTCCTGCAGGAGGAAGATCACCTCCAGTGGAACTTGGAGAGCACCCGACGTGGTAACTATGGCTCTTTCGGCCTTCCAAGTGGCCGGAACAACAGGCGCACGCTACTGCACCTGGCTAATTTTTATTCATTCATTCATTCATTTATTTATTTATTTTTGAGTTGGAGTCTCACTCCGTCGCCCAGACTGGAGTGCATTTATTTATTTATTTATTT
This sequence comes from Tarsius wallacei, assembly GCA_963574415.1. Lineage (NCBI taxonomy): Eukaryota > Metazoa > Chordata > Mammalia > Primates > Tarsiidae > Tarsius > Tarsius wallacei. The sequence goes on from CAUYQG010196181.1 coordinate 13,296, forward strand.
TTGAGTAGGATTCTCACTCTGTCGCCCAGACAGACCTGCAGCCTCGACCTGCTGGGCTCTGGCAATCCTTCTGCCTCAGCCTTCCAAGTAGCTGGAACTACAGGCGCACACTACCACGCCTGGCTAATTTTTGATACATTGTAGAGATGAGGTCTCACCAAGTTGCCCAGGCGGGTCTCGAACCCACGGGCTCAGGCAATCCACTCACCTCAGCCAATTTTTATTTATTTATTGTAGAGATGAGGTCTCGCCAAGTTGCCCAGGCTGGTCTCGAACCTGTGAGCTCAGGCAATCCACTCGCCTCGGCCTCCCAAAGGGCTGGGATGCCAGGCTGAGCCACCGAGCCCGGCCTAACCACGGCTCTTTTGGGTCATTTACAAGTCTCTTTAAAAAGATGCCTGTTGAAAGTAAAAAAGCCAAACCACAACAGAACAAAGACAATTATGTATCAGGTGGCCTGTCAAACAGAAAGAAAATATATGACAATAGTATGACAGAGGCTGGGGGGGATGGAGTGTCCCCTTGCAGAGTTCCCACACCACACTCAGCCAGTGTAATGTCACCTGGAGACACTGAAAATTGAAAGGACACTTAATTCCTAAAAAGCAACCACCCAAACCCACCAAGAGTTACAGCTAGTAAGCCACAAATTGCAAAAGAGACTCGATCCACACAGTGATATAAGCAGGACACAGGGTTCAAGGAACAAATAGAACAAATAGAAAACAGAGCAACACAGTGGATTTAAAGCCGGCCCTTCGAATGCTGGAAGCCTGGGGGTGGAGGGAATGGGGAAAGCGTGGAAAGCACAGGGTCCTTGTCTCTGGCCCAGGGGGTCAACCTGAACAAGCCACTTCCTCTTCATCTACGAAATGACAAGGGGGAGCCATGCAGTCTGGGTACCCATCACTCTGACATCCTGTGCGTCTGACCCCAGGGACGGAGGGGTTGCAGCCTGCCTTGGACCTATGTGGGACAAAGGTGCCAGTGGAGAGGGCGCAGTTGCGATGCCCGTGTTGGAGCAAAGCTTTGCATTCTCACATCGCAAGGTCAGGAAGCCGAGCCAATCACGCAGTCATTCCACCTTCCATGGCATCCATCTTCCTTAACAGAGCGTAGCTTCTGATGACAGGTGAGACTCACATGACAGCAGGCACCACAGTAAGATTACATGTTCCCATGTCTCGGCCACGTCCTCTACCTGGAGCTCCCAGGCAATCTTAAATGACCCCCCCGCCAAAAAAAAGCAAAAACAGCTGGGTTCAGTGGCTCAGCCTGTAATCCCGCGCTATGGGAGGCTGAGGTGAGTGGATTGCCTGAGCCTGCGGGATCGAGAACTGCCAGGCAACTTGGCGAGACCTCATCTCTACAATAAATCAAAACTTAGCCGGGCGTGGTAGAGTGCACCTGTAATTCTGGCTACTCGGAAGGTTGAGGTGGAAGGACCACCGGAGCCCAGCGGGTCGAGGCTGCAGTGGCCAGGAGCGGCCACCGCACTCCAGTCTGGGCAACGGAGTAAGACTCCAACTCAATTAAAAAAAAAAAACAACAACAATGACTTCCCCACTTGCCAAGTCTTGTCCCACCCCTCCAGGTCTTCCCACGTCCTCCTGCTTTGGTCCAGAGCTGAGCGCGACAGCAAGGCCAGCCCTCATCACTCACGCCTTGGCTGACATGTCATGTACTCAGAAAGGTTCATTGCAGCCACCTTCCAAATCCAAATGAGGGTTCCCTACCACACCCTGATGGCAGCTGTCACTTATCATTAACATGTATCATGTTTATCTTTCAAATGTTGTATTTTTCTACCAGACTAAACAATCAACGACAACAATGACCATATATCTGTCTGCCTTTTCTTTTTCATCAGTGCCTGCGTCAAGGAGGAAGTCAACAAAACAAATAGCTTATTTCTGGTTAGAATTGTTTTCCAGGCCTTTCTTAAAGACACAGAAAAATTCAACATAATGAAACTTTTTCAGGGTCCTGTCTGCTTAAGTCACTGAAACATTAACCAAGACCTGACTGGGTGACACCGACCTGGACAAAGGAATGACTTCTGTACCAGGATGAGGCCGCCTTAGCCAGGCCCCAAGGCTTTGCCTGGGATCCCTGCACCTTCTAGATGCTAAGTGGGACCAGCCTTTCTCCTGTGGGGGCTGCTTCCCATAGGCGCCCAGAAGACCAGGGCAGTCCTAGTGACTTGTATCATGAGAATATTTCATTAGTTAATTACAAAGCAACAGAATCATGGCATTGTCCTTCAAGTTCCTCTGGAAGGTTTCCAACTTGTATTATTTTTCTCCTGCCCACATTAGCAGCAGATTAAAGATTTATTTTTAAACCATGATCATATTCTAGTTATCAAACTACACACTTAAAATGCTAGAAGATCTAAAAGTTAATTGTTTACTCTTCGGTGAAAAAGCCGCCAGCTTTAAGTTCTATATAGGATAAAAGACGATCAGTTTAAGACAAACCAGAAAGAACCACAAGAACACATAGATGGCAGCTACCCATACACATTTTCTGAGCAGTGGTATGTGAGAGACCATCTGCCCTGCCTGGTATCCTGGTTCCTCTAAATCAGGAAACAAAGCACACCACACAAACTGAGTGGGGTTTTTCCTCCCTTCAGCTTTTCTTTCTTTTTGTTAGAGACGGGGTCTCACTATATTGCCCAGGCTAGTCTCAAGCAATCCTCCCACCTCAGCCTCCCAAAATGCTGGGATTACAGGTATGAGCCACTTTAAAAAACAAAAACCAAAACCAGAAATAGAACCAATTTTAACAATAGTAAGAAATAACTTCTTGCGATCCCTTTTCAAGCCCACACTGAAGCTGGGGCAAGATGCAGGCGCCACGTACCTTTCCATACTTGCTGAAGAGGTTCTTCAGATCCGTGGCTCGAGTGGTGGAGGACAGTCCGCTGACCCACAGGTTTCTCCCGGAACTGCTGCTGACTCGTCCTGCGGGAGGGAGATGGTCACACTTCACCTTGAGGCGTCAAAGGAAGCATGGCCATTCTTAAGATGGCGGTCCTCTTTTAAAATCCCAACTACACCCAGTTTGCCTGTTGACTCACACACACACACACAGTGCCAACACCCAGGACAGAAGATGAACTCTGGCCAGCAAAACCTGAGTTTCTCCACTTAAGGAATCATCCTTCCTGCCCTCTTCAGTAGTGAGCTGAATGTCTCTTGATGGTCAGTTCTCAACCAAGACAGCAGTCTCTCAATTTCTCACTACACTGTCATTCAGTGGACAAAACTATTCCCTTCTTGTTGGTAATTTTCACTATCCCATAAACAACCACAACAGAAACACAGAACACAGACATTCACAAGCTTTTAAAACTACTTATGTGGTTAATTCCAGGAAACCGCAACACAATTAAATTACTGGATCCAAAGTGTGGATAATTGCAGGCCCCTCCTCCCAAAATAAGGCATCCATACATGGCTCCCGCCACATAAGTTGAATCATACCTTTTTCATCTTTAATGATTGGCTTTATATCTTTTTCTTCCTTAAAAGAGCTAGAGACAAAAGCTAGTGTTACTCATAAGGGAAAAAAATGAAAAAGAACAAAATTAAAAATTACGTGCTAAAACTGAATACCTACCAGAAAATTAATCTGAAATAAAATTTTAAGACACCTTTGCAAGCTTATATTGGAAAATCTGACCCCAAAAATACAATGTCAGATTCGTAAACGTCAATTCGATTTAGCTGAAGATAACAATTAACAATTTAAGAACACAACCAAGTAGGTTGAGGAAAAAAAGAAATGGAATCACCCATTAGAAATACACAAAGAGAAATAAAACAATCTTTAGAAGCAAAACTACAATTTCATCAGTCTGGCTGGCCAATTGCAGAAAACACAGCTTATGTGTGGCATTAAACGACCAATGGAAAGGAGATAGCGTCTGGTCTAAAACGGAG
>CAUYQG010196183.1:0-13472 GCA_963574415.1 Tarsius wallacei
TGGCATCCAGTTGCAGCAGGGGAATGGGGCCTCTGGCCTCTACCCTGCCCTCCTGATCTCTTCAACTCATTACTAGTGGCAGGGGAGAGTCAGCTAGGCACTCACCAGCTTCCTTCTCAGTCAGATCCACTGTATGCCTCTACACCCACCAGCTGGCTCAGGGTGGGGGGTGGATTGTCTGGGGCTCTGCATTCTTCTTTACTTACTATATACTAGTGGGGACCATCTCTGGGTTCACGGATAGCAGCCCCAAAGCAATGCAGAGATCACCCTAATCTTAAGACGCAGGTCTGCTGTTCTGTGGAGGTCATCCTGGAGCACTTCTCTGCCCAGGCTCAAGACTGGCTACTCAGTTCCTCTACAGACTGCTGTTCTCAATGCACCAGGGTAGGGAAAGACAGCTCCCTCCCCATCAAGTCCCTCAGTCTCCAGATCCCAGGTCCCACTGGTGGGGCCTTGCAGCCTAGCCTGGCGTTGGATGCAGTGGTGGCAAGTCCAGGTGCTGGCTGGTGACCGCTCCCGCCACGTCTTCGGGACTCTGCCTCTGGCTCCCTCGCTGCGCTCCCTCCACAGTTCTCACTGCCAGTGTCCAGCCTGGCACTGCGGTGCTGGGGCAGAGCCGCTCCTGGCAGCTTCTTTCTTTAAAATCAGCCTTGTTGATTTTAGAAAACAGTGCTCGGCTTCTGTGCTGCAGGAAGATCTAGGGTCCAAGCAGAGGAGCTGCAGTACCAGCCGTTTCACCAGGAAAGCCCTGGCCACTTGCTCCTGGGTCCCCACTCAGCCAGCCACTCACACACCCACTGACACACAGACATACGTGTGAGTTTGTCCATACACTCACTCACTCAGTCACTCACCTAGGGACTCACACAGTCTGACTGGCTCCACCGCCATGTCCTCCTACCCATGCTTTAGACATGTTAAAATTATTTCATTACCTATGATAATACAACTTGTTCTCCTTTAATAATTTAAATTTCAATATTTGAAACCCACTAGCATTTCAAGAATGGAAAGAAAAGAATGACTAAAATTACTGCAGGGAAATCAGTTACTGGAATGCTTCCCACTCAACACCACACAAACCTCTGAGAGATTAGAAAGTCACCTGAACCTTCCTGTCATATCAAGTCCGCTATTTTGATGGGGCATTTTATCACATGGGAGAATACCGAATACCAATTGCCTCTGCTGCTTGCAAAAGAAGTTAGAAGTTTAGTGAGAACAACTTATCAGTAGCTCATCATTCAGGACCAGGAAAATGGCTGGGTTGGAGAGGAGAGAGGTGTCAGCGCGAGACATGAAGGAAAACATTTTGAACATGATTAAATCTGAAAATTGTACTTTGTTGGATTCAAGTTATTTATGAAGCATTAAGATGGAACAGGCCAGGTGCAGTGGCGCATGCTTGTGATCCCAGCACTTTGGGAGGTCAAGGTAAAAGGATTGCCTGAGCCCAGGGCCTCAAGACCCACCTGGGCAAAATGTCAAGACCTCATCTCTGCAATAGATCAACAAATTAGCTGGACGTGGTGCCGCTGAGCCTAATGGGTCGAGGCTGCGGTGGCCATGAGCATGCCACTGCACTCCAGCCTGGGCAAAAGAGTGAGACTCTGACTCAAAAAATAAAAGGAAAGACATGTGATAAAAAATAAAGTAACAGCATTTAAAACACCCATTCCACCGGGCGTGGTGGCTCATACCTGTAATCCCAGCACTTTGGGAGGCAGAGGCAAGAGAATTGTTGGAGCCCAGGGGCTCCAGATCAACCCAGGCCACTTGGTGAGAACGTCTCTGCAAGAACTCAAAAAATTAACTGGGCATCGCAGTGTGTGCCTGTGGTTCCCGCTGCTTAGATGGCTGAGCGGAAGGCTCGCCGGAGCCCAGCAGGTCGAGGCTGCGGTGGCCGTGAGCGAGCCACTGCACTCCAGCCAGGGTGACAGAGTGAGACTCCGACTCAAAATAAATAAATAAATAAATAAATAAATAAATAAAACAAAGCAAAACATACATTCCTTCTTTAGGAATAAATACTTCAGATAGTGTCATTTAAATGTAAAATTGTTAAAAAGAAAAACAGAAAACAAACTCCTACACGTTATTTATTTCCTCCAATGCCAACATCTCCTCTCAACTCATAGCTTTTACTCTTTCTCACTTATGATGAAGACCCAGGGGCTAATAACCCACTTTCTTGTGTGCTGAATTTCCACAGAAGCAGTGCCCGGTTTCCTTGAGTTATGAATGTAATTTACTGTAAAATGCCTCAGCAAAGACACAGTACTATAAAAGCGTGTGTTAGGCTTGGAGGGTAGCCGGATACTTTTATCAAGAATTCATGGTTTAAGGGTGAGCAGCAAATATGTATCAGAAAGGTCACCTCAGAGAAGGCTGTGAAAGCTTCTGTATCCATGTATCGAAACACTCTGGGCATGTTATTACTTAGACTCCTGAATTCCAAATATAGATCTTCTTTGATAAAATTAGTGGTTTGTGAATCGCCATAATAAAGTTAGAAACAAGCCCTCCTTGGTGAAATTAGTGGCATGTAATATCTGTAGAATGGCTATAATTTAGAGCCCTTTGCATGAACCAGTTTTAAGAAACTAGTGACTTTAAGGACAAAATGAGCCTCTGTCTAGCCATTGGTTTAGAGGATATTTGATAGCTGAGGTTGTCAGTTGCAATACAAGTGTTGTTTCTGGAATAATGTCATTTCTGTCTTAACTGGAAATGTTATACTACCACCCAAAGTAATTTACATATTCAACATAATCCCTATCAAGATACCAATAACATTCTTCACAGAAATGGAAAAAAAAAAAACCCTAAAAAACCCCTAAAATTTGTGTAGTGCCACAGAAGGTCCTAAAGCTAAAAAAAAGCCTGTGCAATGGCCAGGCATGATGGCTCATGCCTATAATCCCATCACTTTGGGAGGCTGCGATGAGAGGATTGCCTGAGCCCACAGGTTCGAGACCAGCTCGGGCAGCTTGGCGAGACCTCATCTCTACAATAAATCAACAAAAATTTGCCAGGCGTGGTGGTGCATGCCTGTAGTTCCAGCTACCTGGAAGGCTGAGGCAGAAGAATCACCTAAGCCCAGCAGGTCGAGGCTGCAGTGGCCATGAGCGTGCCACTGCCCTCCAGCCTGGGAGACAGAGTGAGACTCCCACTCAAAAAAAAATAAAAGCTAGAAAAAGAAATCCCAAGCAAAAATAACAAAGCTGAAAGCATCACACTACCTGATCTCAAGTTGTACTACAAAGCTATAGTAACCAAAACAGCATGTCCCGGCATAAAAACAGACACCCAGACCAGAGGAGCACAATAAAAGCTGTAGAAGAGAACTGAGCCCTACAAAGTTGTAGTCATGTTAAAAATTAACAAGTTTTTTGTTTCTCAGTTCGCTTCATGTTTGTTTATACAGTCACTTCAACAGAGAGCAACTGATGATCTTCATTTTTGATCCTCACGGCCGATAAACAACTTTCATCTTAAACAACGAGTCTAAGGTTGCACAGGTCTCCTTGATGGCTTCCTAAAGTTTGACGGGCCAAAGGACAAAGGCAGCTCTCATCTCCAGGGACGCCGCTCCACATACCTTCCACCTGACTACCTCCGTAAAGACTCAGTGCCCAGGGGTCAGAGGCCGAGAGCTGCAGACTTGCTTTATAGACAGCCTTTCTAGTGCAAAATCTAAGAAGGGTGGGTGAGATGTTTTCAGACTTTGTATTCTGACGGCCCCAAGCCCGCCCCCCTCCCTCATCTCCCAGACCTGGGACACAAACCCAGAAGATGATTCCACTGCTCCTGGGACCCCTCCCAGAAAGTGGCTCTGTGCAAATCACAGTGTCAACACCTCATGACATCACCCCCAGCCAACCAACCAGCGGCACCTAATCCCCAGCCTCTTTCCTGCCGAATTACTCCGTAAAGAATCCTAGCCTAAGACTCTCTGGGAGGCGGATTTCAGAAATATCTCCCACCCGCCTCGCCCAGTTGCTTTGTGGTTGTTCAATTCTTTCTCTGCAGCAAAGACTGCTGTCAATGTTCTGGCTGCTATTGCTACAGACCAGGCACTAGCCCAAAGCACTGAGCCGACAGTTAGGCGTAAGTGTCTTTCAAAACAATTTGGTGTTCTTACATGTCGGCGTTATAATTCTCCATTCCTTCCAATGTTGTGGTTGTTTGCCCCTTCCTCCAGGGATGGGACTGTAAAGAACAAGTCACAAATTTCAGAACGTTCTCTGAAAATATCAGCATGACCAGGAGATCCTGAACTGTGTAGGCGATTGCGCGTCAGGAAACGTTAGCTGAGTCAGGTGGCCCACAAATGGAAGGAAAATAGTTTCTCTTCATAAGCAGTTTGTACAATAGGACTTGTTCACGCAGGACAAACTGCCCCTTGAATTTTATTGCTTTTATTTTCTATTTTTTTTTTTTTTTTGAGTTGGAGCCTAACTGTGTAGCCCAGGATGGAGTGCAGTGGCACAATCACAGATGCTGCAATCTCGACCTGCTGGGCTCAGGCGATCCTTCCGTCTCAGCCTTCCAAGTAGCTGGAACCACAGGCATGCGTCACCATGCCCAACCATTAATAATATTTTTGATTTATTGTAGAGACGAGGTCTCACTGTGTGGCCCAGGATGGTCTTGGTGTCCTGAGCTCAGGCAATCTTCAAGTCTTGACCTCCCAAAGCACTGGGATTACAGGTGTGAGCCACCACGCCCAGTGCCCTTGAATTTTAAAGGTGCACGCACTTTCCTGTTGTTGTTTTCCCTCTTCTCTTTCTGTTCTCGCTTTGCCCTTGGAATGTGCCCACTCTTCTTCTATACACCTTTGGGCTTAATTGCAGGACCGACCTTCTCAGTGAGGCCAGTCATCCGTGCTGTCGAGGGAAAGAAGAATGTCCAGTAGCATAACTTCATGACACCAGGTGCCAGCTGCTTTTGGAGACCACCTGATGCCTTCGAAATGTGGAGGGGCTGCACGTGGACCAAACAATGATTTGCATCCTAGATAACGACTCTGTGTCATGTTGAAACTGCTTGTAGGCTTTGTTCATTTTAACTCCGGGTGGGAGAAGGGATATGTGCTTTAGGTATAAATACTGGAGTAAGAGTGTGTTACGGTCATGATACCAGCCCACTCCCTGTGACCTGGTTACAGAACAAACTCCCTTTTCTCCCGGTTTTCTGCCTCTCATCTTTGACTGACGGCAAGGAGTGTGAAGGAAACCAGAACATAAGCTGCCAGGGTCTTTGTGTTTCTTGGCTTGTGTTCAAGGAACCAAGCCTGTACTTCCCTCACCTCCCCTCACATGTGGCTATAATTCTGTGGATAGCAGAACGCGTGACTGCGACCATGCCTAGCCCGGAGGCTAGCTTAAGGGATTACCTTGCTTAGCATAAACGTTAAAATATGCATAGTTTGGCCAGGCTCAGTGGCTCAGCCTGTAATCCTGAGCCTTGGGAGGCTGAGGTGAGTAGATTGCGTGAGCCCGCGGGTTCGAGACCCACCTGGGCAACTTGGCGAGACCCCCCATCTCTACAATAAATCAAAAATCAGCAGGGCGTGGTAGCGCGCGCCTGTGGTTCCAGCTCCTTGGAAGGCGGAGGCGGAAGGATCGCCGGAGCCCAGCAGGTGGAGGCTGCGGGGGCTGGGAGCGGCCTCTGCACTCCAGTCTGGGTGACAGAGTGAGACTCCAACTCAAAAAAAAAAAAGAAAGCATAGTTTAGTCATTGATACTTACCCTGCTTGCGTCATTTTTGTCCTATATAAGAGGCATGCGGTAAAAATACAGTGGCTCTCTCTGGCTCACGGATACCTGAGAGGGAGCCCTCCCAATCCCGCTGTTTCTCTGTCTCTTTGTTTTCTCATTCCCTCCCCACCACTCAGGCCCTGCTCAGCAGAGGCTGGACCCCCCAGCAGTGGGCATTAGAATCCAGAACACCCAGAAATAAAACCACACACTTACATCACAGCCAACTCATTTTCAGCAAAGGTGCCAAGAATATACACAGGGGAAAGGACAGTCTCCTTCACAAAAAGCATTGGGAAAACAGGGCATCCAGGTGTAGAAAGATGAAATTAGCCCGGGGGTAGCTGCTCATGCCTACAATCCCAGCACCTTGGGAGACCAAGGTGAGAGGACCACTTGAACCCAGAAGTGGAAGACCAGCCTGAGCAACACAGTGAGCCCTCGTCTCTACAAAAAATATAAATAAATAAAAAATTAGCTGGGCATGGTGGCACACGCCGATAGTTCTGGCTATTTGGGAGGCTATGAGATAGAAGGATCGCCTGAGCCCAAGAGGTCGAGGCTGTGGTGAGCCATGATTGTGTCACTGCACTTTAGCCTGGGAGACAGAGTGAGACCTCGGCTCAAAAAATATATGTAAATGTTCATGCAAATATATATACACACACAAACAACTGGTGAACATGGCCTGAAGGAGAGCCTTTAAAGGGCTCACGAGTCATCACCCAAGAAACTAGACCCCCATCGTTTAGTATACACAAAAATCAACTCAAAATGGATTGAAGACAAATGCAAGACCGGAAGCAATGGTGGAGGCCGAGGGAGAGCCTTCCCTTGGGCCCTCGGAAGGTTCACGGAAAAATCACTGACATGAGGCAGATTGATTGAGAAATGGCCTACAGATTTATAGATACACGGGAGCTTTCAGAATGAAGACCCAACCTCCCCCCACCCCCACAAGGTACAGAATCTTATAAGTCATCTTGAGGTTACAGAAAGAAGGTGGGCTCGGAGCATGGAAAAAAAGCAGGTGTTAGAGGCAAGAAGGTTATGGGAGGGAGAAGGGAGAGGCCTGCCTGGTGTGGGTGACCTTGATATGCTGATGAAGCCTCACAGTTGCAGTCCTCAGAGAGAACAGACCTTGAAGGGGGCCAGACTCTGTTATTCTCTACCGGATCTGGGAGAGCCCTAAAAGGGAAGGCCTGGCTGCTTCCTGGAGATTCTCTGCAGGTGCCAATTTTCCCTGCCTCTGTCTACTGTCCCTGGGGCAGCCATTTCAGAACAAGTCAAAGAAGTACATTTGGGGGTAAAATATTTTTATGTCCTTCTCTATGAAACCACTAGAAGAAAACATTTTTTTAGGGAATGATACAGGATACTGGTCTGGGCAAAGATGTGGGGGGGGGAGGGTAAGACCTTGTGAGCACAGGCAAAACAGCAAAAATGGACAAATGAGCTTACATCAGGCGAAAAAGCTACTGCACAGCAAAGGAAACAACGAACACGGTGACGAGACAACCTTCGAGACGAGAGAAGATATTTGCTTCGTGTCCATATGAACAGGGATTGACACCACTGGCTCGTCCGGCTCTCAGGGCTTCAGACAAACTGAAGGACACCACCGGCTCTCTGGGGTTTCTGGCGGGCGGGAGGCCGATTGTGAGACTTCCTGGTCTCCATAATCAAGAGACAATTACATACACACACACACACACACACACACACACAGGCCCCACTGGTTCTGTTTTTCTGGAGAACACTGGGTAATGCAATATCCAAATCAGAACTCGATCTAGGACGTATTTTATGGTAAGCTGATACTCATGCCACAGAGCAGCAGACTTTATCAACTGTCTTTTGGTGGCCGCTAGCATATGCTGGAGGAACATGCAGACTGTACACAACTGAAAAAAGAAAAAAAAATTGTTCACAACCAAATTAGCTTAGGTCATTTCACAGACTCTTCAACCCTACTTGTTACTCTCATCAGCGTTTATATCCCTGGGCTCTTAAAGCTCTCTTTGAAAGTCACAAAGATAAATTTTGTGAACGTTTTATTTTTTTGCCCTTTCCAAAAATATACTTGCATTTCCTTCTGGGCCTTCTGAAGGCTTGCAACGTCCTAATCCAAAGGTGCACCTGTAATACACAGTGGAAAATCCAGCCTCCGTAAGAGACCGGTGGGGAAGATGGTTTTGACCTGAAAAAGCCTCAGAAGCCCTTAAACCACACCTCATGCGTCTAATGCTCTGCCCTCATAGTGGGCTGACTGTGGCCTCAGGGAGCTTGTCATAAGGGGCCACAAGGACATTGAAGAGATGAAGCGGTCACCAGAATCTTCCAAACATATCAAGCCTGCTACAACAGTTTTGGACCTAGCTTTTAAATCAGTAATCATCTGACGTGAAAGTATTACTCATTTCTAGTTGCTGATGGTAAGCGAATGGCTCTTTTAAAGGTCTAACAGGGGCCATTGCCTAGCTAAGCTATGGTGTGGCCATGTGCTTCTTTGAGCGATGGCCAGGGCGTGTTTCCTGGCTTTGGCCCCCTCCCCTACTTCTGGGAGGTGGGTCTCCTCTCTCTCTCTTTAATTTACTTTCTAAATAAACTATATTTTCTCATCTGAAAAAAAAAGGTCTAATCGGGTTTTTAAGTTGTGTTGTACTTACAGCTATGCGGGCTGAAATATTTTTAATACATACAGAACTTACAGTTACTGTGACTTATGGTGTCTTAGAGATAATTGTGTTGTTTCGTACTCTGTCGAATGGAAATGCTATTAAATTGGTTGGAGTCCATAAAGGACATGTACTGCATAAAGCTGTCCACAGGTATATCATGCTGTGCACCCAGACTTGGACATACAACAGAAAGGCATTTTAACGACTTTGGTAAGTGGTGCTATAACCAAGCACTGTAAATACTTCATTTGGGAATTTTTATCTCAGCTGACTTTTGAAGCAATGCTAAGTCTTTTCTTTTTCTTTGGCATCAATTCAACAAGCATGTCAATAATTTTGTTCGTGCATGTTATTTTAATTATACATTTGTTCACATTCTTGACAAAGTTTATAAAAATTGTGTACATAAGGAATCACTTCCGCTTATATTCTCTATATTTTCCAAGTTTTCACTGCAACTCTTATAATGCCAAATATAAAACAAAGCTGAGGAGATAACTGCTTTGCTGAATGATTTTTAAATCATTAAATAATGCTCATTTTATCTGCCTGAAAATAAAAATATTAAAATGTTCCTCTTCAGCAGACAGATTCTCAGCATGAACGAATCAAGTTTTTTGGACTGTCAATCAGCACAAATGCCTTGTTCTCTCTCTTTAAACAAAACTAATATATGCGCAAAACCATGAGCAGCAGTTTCCAAACCTCTAGCTCTGTTTCTGATCTTTTTTCTAAGTGGGCACACGACTGACAGGATCCTTAAAAATAGCAGCGCCCTGTGGAATCCTAGAAGAAAGAGCACGTCCTTTTTCTATTTTAATTTTTTTTCTTTTTCTTTTTTGAGTCGGAGTCTCACTCTGTCGCCCAGGCAGGAGTGTAGTGGCACACTCATGGCCACCACAGCCTCGACCTGCTGTGCTCAGGTCATCCTTCTGCCTCAGCCTCCCAAGTAGCTGGAGCCACAAGTGTGCATCACCACACCCGGCTAATTTTGTGATTTATGGTAGAGATGAAGTCTCACCAAGTTGCCTGGGCTGGTCTCAAACCCCTGGGCTCAGGCAATCCTCTCGCTTAGGCCTCCCAAGGTGCTGGGATGACAGGCGTGAGCCACCGTGCCCAGCTTCCCTTTTTAAAAAAACTTAACAAGTATTCTCTTTCCTCCTATCATCTGCTTGCTTTTTCAAAATTACCTTAAGGAAAACTCAAGGCTGCAGCTGAATGAGGCTCAACACTGGTACCACATTTGTATTCACTACATAACTAAAAAAAATCCACCAGGGGCGATGGCTCAGCCTGTCATCCCAGCGCTTTGGGAGGTGGAGGCGAGAGGATTGCCTCAGTCCAGGGGTTTGAGACCAGCCTGAGCAACATGGCGAGACCTCAGCTCTACAATAAATCAAAAAATCAGCTGGGTGTGGTGGCGAATGCCTGTAGTTCCAGCTCCTTAGAAAGCTGAGGCGGAAGGATCACCTGAGCCCAGCAGTCTGAGGCTGTGATGGCCATAAATGTGCCACTGCACTCCAGCCTGGGCAATAGAGTGAGATTCTGACTCAAAAAAAAGAAAAAGAAAAAGAAAACTCAGCTAGGTGTGAGTGTCTCTTGGGTGGTGCTGGTCTGCTCCCTCCCCCTACGCGCCTATTGCCATGCCTTGGAAAATGGGAGAAATCAAGGACTTTCTAATCACAGCTCAGCAGAAGGATGCTAAATCTGTCAAGATCAAGGAAAACAAGAAAAATGTGAAGTTTAGCCGGGCTCGGTGACTCAGCCTGTAATCCCGCACTTTGGGAGGCTGAGGTGAATGGATTGCCTGAGCCCGCGGGTTCGAGACCCGCCTGGGCAACTTGGCGAGACCTCATCTCTACAATAAATCAAAAAATCAGCCGGGCGTGGTAGTGCGCGCCTGTAGTTCCGGTTACTCGGAAGGCTGAGGCAGAAGGTTTGCTGGAGCCCAGCGGGTCGAGGCTGCGGTGGCCGGGAGCGGCCACTGCACTCCAGTCTGGGCGACAGAGTGAGACTCCAACTCAAAAAAAAAAGAAAAATGTGAAGTTTAAAGTTCGTTGCAGCAGGCTCCATTATACCTTGGTCAACACAGACAAAGAGAAGGCTGAGAAACTGAAGCAGTCCCTGCTCCCTGGTCTGAGCGAAGGAGCTGAAATGAACCAGAGAGGCTGATGTGAACTGTATTGAAATTTTCAGAGTTCAGAAACAAAAAAATCCACACCGGCGTCTAGAATAGCCCCGAGACACAACAAATACTTAATGCATGACTGTATATAGTCACAAATGATTATAAAAAAGCCAGGCTCGGTGGCTCAGCCTGTAATACCGTGCCTTGGGAGGCTGAGGTGAGTGGATTGCCTGAGCCCGTGGGTTCGAGACCCGCCTGGGCAACTTGGCGAGACCTCGTCTCTTCAATAAATCAAAAAATGAGCCGGGTGTGGTAGCACACGACGCCTGTAGTTCCAGCTACTTGGAAGGCTGAGGCGGAAGGATTGCCGGACCCCAGCAGGTTGAGGCTGCGGTGGCCGGGAGCAGCCACTGCACTCCAGTCTGGGCAACAGAGTGAGACTCCAACTAAAAAAAAAAAAAATTAAGTTTCATTAAAAGCCTGAGCGCGGTGGGCGCGCCGGGCACGGTGGCTCAGCCTGTCATCCCAGCACTTTGGGAGGCGGAGGCGAGAGGATTGCCTGAGCCCAGGGGTTCGAGACCAGCCTGGGCAACTTGGCGAGATCTCATCTCTACAATAAATCACAAAAAGTAGCCGGGCGTGGTGGTGTGCGTCCGTAGTCCCAGCTACTTGGAAGGCTGAGGCAGAAAGATCGACTGAGCCCAGCAGGTCGAGGCTGCAGTGGCCTGAGCGTGCCAGCCTGGGCAACAGAGTAAGACTCCAACTTAAAAAAAAAGGTGCAATTAAACAAACAAGAGAGTAAATGATTTACCAGTTGGTTCTCACAACGTTCATTTTCACTCTGCACAGAAGGTGGAGCCAAAGACACACTTATCCCTGGGCTGCACCGCTTTTCCCTCCAGCAAAACAAAGCAAAGCAAAACAGAACATACCTTCCCTGTGCAAATACTTTTTTGTGTAGCCACACAGTCAAATTCACTTGCAGATAAACGTGGATTCCAAAAACGAGTTGACATTTTGCTCAGGTTGGGTCAGCCTGTGAGCCTGAACATTTCTCAAGGATGTTAGAACACTAACTAAACGGGTTACAAGTTTTCATCCGAGCTGAGTCCTCTAGCGTGGTGAGGCAAACCATCAAAGCCCAGACATTTATCTGTTGAAAAAAGGAATCCAGCGCAAGTTGGCCACGGGATGGGAAACCTTCACTACTCTGAAGGAAGTTGACCCACAGTCACATTAAGAATGCATTTTCTAGCTGGGTTTAACTAATTTGGGTAGGGCATTTCTAAATTTGCAAATGATTGAGCTTCAAATGGACTTTTACTTCTTCCTTGCTATCCAAAAAACGAGTTAAAATGAAAATCTGGTGACTAGAAAGGATTATTCTGATGGCGATAAGTGGAAATCTACAAGGTAATGGCATCCTACTACATTGCAAAATCAGCCTGAGTTCTCCTCTTACATGGTCTTTCATTCTCCATCTTTCATTCTTCGACAACTGCCTTGAATCGCCTCCAAGCTCCTGGAGTTTTCAGTTCTTCCCGTTCTCATCTCGATCCGCTGATAACCTCACCCACTTGGAGAAATTGCCTTGGGTTTCCTGAGGCCCACACTGCCTGCAAACATCTTTGCGGTCTGCATTCGCTCTCTTTCTGGAGGAGGAACTGCCTTCCTTTCAGGGTTAACGACCCTCCCCCACCCCACCCCCAGCCCCGAAACTGACATCCTCGGGACAAAGGCGCCCACTTGGAGTTATTTGCACCTCTGCTTCCTTTCCCTTTCTTGGCCTGCCCCGGGTGCGGAAGCCCAGGAAGGCTGTGTGCTGTCTTTTGGCACGCCGCCTGGATCCCATCTCTCCATAGTTCCATCTGCACCCGTGGCTCCAAACATCCCTTCTAGGAGAGCGACCACCAATCTCGTAACGATTTTAAGCTGCACTCCGCAGCCCATGTTTTCAATTGCCGATCGGCTACATTTATTTAGCTGGATCTGCATTTTGGTTTTTCGCACCCAAATATTCCAGGCTGAGAAGTTCCGTCTCTCTCAGCAGCACACTTCCTGCCCCAACTTTCCGGCTTGTGTGAGCCACCCCCCAGTCAAAACTCCAAAGGCAGTCTCCATGGCCTCCTCTCCCTCATCCTCCCGTCGTCTGTCACCAAGTGCTGGCCATGTCACCTGCCCTTCCTCTCTTACTGCTAGCCATCACGGGATACAGGTTCTCCGGGCTCACTCCTCTCTCGTGAGGATGCTTTATTTACTAGTCTGTAATCCACAGATGCCCATTAGTTTCGAATATTTATGCTACTCAGCGAGGTAGAAGTAATCCACCAAAACGTGTGGCATTCGAAGTCCTTAAAAATTCCTCCATGCTGCTCCTAATATTTCAGAAACGGGTATTCTGAAACAAAGGTAAAAATTCAAAAAATGTACTTGGTTCTCATATTAAGAAATACTTCTCACGATTCTGAAAAATCGTCTACCCTCCCCTGTGCCAGTGATGTGCACTTCCCAAAGCACACAGCAACGTGGGTACGGGAGACTCAGAGGCTGGCCGGTCGGTGGGCCCGAAGGAAGCCACAGAGGACAGGAACTGCAGATGGCTGTCCCTCCTCCTGCCGAGGGCGGGGTGCTACTGGGCTCGCAAGCCAGGCTGCATCCATCCCACCACGTGGGCAAGGCCGGGCAATCAGAGAAGATAAGTTCTGGAAGTCAGTGTTTGTATTAAGGAAACGGCATTGACATTTCTGAGAAGATGAGAAAAGCACGTTTTAAAACATCCCTCCCATAGTTTTTGCAAAACATTCCAATGGAGACAGGCGTCTAAGGTCAGGTAAGTGGGATACTGTTTTATTTTATTGGAGACAAGGTCTCGCTGTGTTGCCCAAGCTGGTCGAACTT
>CAUYQG010196184.1:0-14511 GCA_963574415.1 Tarsius wallacei
ATGCTGGGTGGCACGCGTGTGGTGGTTCAACCGGATTTCATAGCATCTCCATCTAGAGGTCACATGAACGCTCCAGAAAAAAAGATGGGAGGTGTGTAGCATGGGCTGAAGACAAATCGTTATCAGGTTAGGTCAGCATGAAATCAGCCACCATGCACACAGAGGTGGTTACCATGGTGGTATCTGGGGCAAAAAATAAGACCAAGGAAACTGACTGTGATACAGATCATGCCTGATACCGATAGACCGGGCTACAAGTTATGTATAAGTTATGTATAACTAAGAGAGATCTCGATTATGTGAAGAGTCTAGCTGAGAAATAGTTTGGTTGCACATAACCAAAAGCCAAATTCACACTGGGTTCTAAATAAAAGGGAAATTTAGCCTGGAAAACACAGTAAACCTCATCTCTACAAAAAAAAAAATAATTTAAACTGGCTTGGCATAGTGGTGTGTGCCTTCTTGAAATGTTTGGCTAAATATTACCTACTTACCCTTAAAAATGTATCTCTGGAATATGAATATTTAGATTTTATCTTTAGAAACATAAATCCTTCACCAAAGAGGGGAGGCTAAAAGTGCATGGCTATTATCTCTCAATTTTATTTTTAGTTTTATTTCTATTTTACGTGTTTAGCATTTTTGTCAGTCCATCATTTCTTCACCAAACTTTCAATAAGGCTTATTATTTTCTAGGCATAAGGTTTGGTATCAAGAGGGGAGACTTAGCAAGAAAAGAGTGGCAGCACTAAAAAGTAAGGGACGCACATTCCTTTTTGGAATATCCTACTCTAACAAGAAAAGATAGTCATATTAAAAAAAAAAATAAGCCTGGCGTCATAGCTCACATCTGTAACCCCAGCACTTTGGGAGGTGGAGGCGAGAATGGATTGTCTGAGTCTAGGGGCTCAAGGCCAGCCTGGACAACTTGGGGAGACCTCGACTCTACAATAAATAAAAAAATTAGCCGGGCGTGGTGGCGCGCATCTGTAGCTCCAGCTGCTTGGAAGGCTGAGATGGAAGGATCGCCAGAGCCCAGCAGGTCGAGGCTGCGGTGGCCGGGAGTGGTCACTGCACTCCAGTCTGGGCGACAGAGTGAGACTCTGACTCAATTTAAAAAATAATCATAATAAAATAAAAACATAAATACATAAATAAAAATTTTAAAAATAAAATAGAGTGACAGTAGTGTTGACAGAGGATGACAACACAACCCTTAAGTATAGGAAATAGCACAAAACATGTGCTTTAAGCAGGATGGCCTCATCTCATAAGGGAGTTGACTTTTAATAAGGTGTTGAAAGAGAAGCAAGAGACCACACAGGGCAAACAAATAGCAACAAACTTACTCTCAGCAATAATCTCGAGGATCCTCTGTGCTCTAAACTTTATTTCTTTTTTTCCCCCTCCCCAGCTTCACTTTACCTTTCTTCTCTCCCTCTGTCTCCTTCTTGATAAAGTCAAGATGACAAAATATAATGGCCTTTTGCTTGCAGGATATTCCTGCGTCAAGAAAATTCATAGATACTTCCCCGACTCATGATATTCCCTAATGGTCTGTTGCCCAGAATGCCATCTTTCTTGATTTGGCCTGTCTAAAAATAGGCATATTCACTTGCAGGGATGGCCAATTTAATGAGATCACCTTGATAGGCACATTACTTGAAGCGCTTTATGTGCAGAGATAATGTGTTTATTTAGTTTCGCACATGTTATAGGAAAAAAGATCTCTTGGAGGATGAAATAGTCACAACAGTGCTAACTTCAAGGACTTTAGTCTTTAGAACCACGAATCGGAATGAAAATTTAACTTGACCTTTCGCTACCTACACAGCATGATATTTTCGATTTTATTGTCGTCTCAAGAGTACGTGTTCAATATAACTGGAAAGAATATGGACAACTAAAATTTACTGTTATATACCAAGGTACCTTGTTGAAAACTAAATGAGGGTATTTGTATAATTGAGAGCTACTTACCATACTGAATGAGCCTCTTGTACGAGTAGAAACACATGAGAAAGGAAAGTGTCAACTTTTCATCTCATCCAAATCGCTTTTTATAAAAAGATAATTTCTTTTGTGGTATTTTTGGGAGAAAAATCTCATTTTTTTCAGGCAATTTTCTGATCTTCACAAGCAAATAGAACTCTACGCATGGCTTCCAAAATCAGGATTTTAATATATATAATCATTATTCATCCTGTCATTTGCATTATAAAAATGATAATGAGTCAGCACATACCCATAGTTCAGCTTCACATAGCGTTGTGCTCCAACTAAAGCATATTTTAAGTTGCCATGGGACTCCTGTGAGTTTTCGCTTTCATTTTATTACAAAAATCACTTGATGTGCTAGGTGTGGGTTGGAAAAAAAAAACCGTGACTTTAGAGCTTAGGTGTCCATTACACCATCAGTGGATTTCTGTATTTTGTGAGTTCTTTTCCAGTCTTTCCACTGATCAAGCTGCACTCAAGAAACCAGTGTTTATGCAGGAGAGTTGGGGTGGGGGGTGCAGAAGCCTGGAGACCCACCATGAGGAAAGAGTAAGGTTCCCTTTCACTGCTCCCCTCAGACGTGGGATCCCTTTGGGGGACTGAGACGCAGCTATTGAGCCCTGCATTCTTTCCATAAGTTTATTTTTGCAAATACCTTGAAAGGGAATTTGTTTTTTTTAATTAACTCAACATCATTTAACTTTTGACGTCTCACATTCCACTTACTAAGCTAGGCGTTTTCTACAGTTATGCTTATCTTATTGCAATATGATTAATGGCTCACAAATTCACCGTACCCATTCGTTAAACAAGCATGCATTGGACACCACCCATATACTAGGTATTATGTCAAGTGCTAAAGATGACCAAGAGTAAGGGCTTGGTTTTAAGCTGCTTGCAGTCTAGTGAGGAAGATACGCGCAGAGTCCACTTCTCTTAGAAAGAAGGTATGACAGCCGGGCTCGGTGGCTCAGCCTATAATCCCGCGCTTTGGGAGGCCGAGGTTGGGCAACTTGGCGAGACCTCATCTCTGCAATAAATCAAAAAATTAGCCGGGCGTGGTAGCGCGCACCTGTAGTTCCGGCTACTTGGAAGGCTGAGGCGGAAGGCTTGCCGGAGCCCAGCAGGTCGAGGCTGTGGTGGCTGGGAGCGGCCACTGCACTCCAATCTGGGTGACTGAGTGAGACTCCAACTCAAAATAAAAAAAAAAGAAAAGAAAGAGGGTATGAGGTCATCATGACTTTGTATTCATGGCAGGTTTTTAAAGTACTGTGCTGCACGTGCTGCCCAGCCTGCAAAGGTGAAGCTTGGCCCAAGGGGTAAGGACCCCAAAGGCTTCTTTACGTTTGAGTATCTAATAGCTTTATTTAAGTTTGAGTATCTAATAGCTTTATTTTTCAGTTTAGATAGTCTTTAAATTTGCAGTAATAGTTCTTCTCTGGTTATTTACAATTTTATGTTTAAATGTCCCGATTTCTATAGGTTTATTTTTGAATGTGTGCTTCTCTTTTTGTTTCTAATTCTTAACTTATTTCCATCATGGTCAGAGAACGTGGTCTATGACTTGACGTTTTGGAAATGTATCGATGAACGCTTTTTGACACCAGTCTGATTCACTTTTAAAAATGTTCTATTTGTGCATGGAAATAATATGAGTAAGTTCTCTAATTTCCCCCTTCTTAGATTGTCTTGATTACTTTACAATCTAGCACCCCTAAGGATTTCACTAAGCACATCTTGTCGTGGTCACCCCTGAGCTCTATGTTGCAGATGCCATGTGCAATCTTCAGTCTTCCTCTCGCACGACTTAACGGCAACATCTGTCATGGTAGGATGCTGCTGTTTGAAGCATCGTTTCCAGCTCCCTTTCCTTCTTCTCTCCTGGTTTTCTCTTCATCTCCTCAATCTCTGAAAGTCGGAGGACCCAAGACTTCAGTCCTGGGACCTCTTTTCAGACCACCCTTGGGTGGTGACCTCATGTGATCTTTATCCTTTTAATGCCATTCATATCCTAACGACTTCCAAAATTAGGCTTCCAGGAACATTTCTGCCCCCAAATCTCAGATTTCTGGAAGGTCATGCTCTAACTCCGCCTCAAGCCTGTCTTAACTTTGAAAAACAGGAAGGCTCTGCTCTAACCACCCCCCCAAAATGGCTCACAAAGGTAGGAGAGAAAGGCCCCTGTGAATTCCCAAGGAGCCCTTTGCCCCGGGTTCACAGAGACGGAAAGGGAAGACCCAACCGACTTCTCATGGAGCCCTTTCCCCTGACCCCTGAGCTCAGCTGCTTGCAAGAAATTTTCCACTCCCGACCCCCTTACTCTACTCGCACATAAAAGACCCTCCCTGCTTCAAGTTGGGGCTGATGCCACTTTGGGGTCAGCCCAGGTGCTTTACTTGCATAAAATCCATCGCCTGAACATAGAGTGCGTGCTCTTTTTGGCAAGTCTTACAATGTCCACAATGGATCGCTTAATAATCCCTCCCAAAGCCACTATCCTGGTGGTCCTCTATCAAGATACCTTCACCTTTCGGGACAAATGCTAGCTCCACCTCTCCTGCCATTCGGGTCCAAAACATGGGGTTCGGCTTTATCTCCCCTTCACCAGTCCTGTCCTTTCTACCTTTCAACGTGTCCACACTCCAGCCACTTTTCGCTGTCTCTGCTGCTTCCTCACTAGCTGTATTTATCTTTTTTCTAGGTGGTGGTTGTAGCCTTCTAAATTTCTTTTTTTCTACTTCTCACTCTAAGCCCCTTCTGCCTGGTCTCCACCTCTGGCCAAGGTGGGTCCTATCAGCTTTCTCCTCAAAACCCCCCATTTGCTTTTCATCTCACTTGAAGTCAATGCTAATGTCCCCACTCCCTGAAATAACCTACTCACCTTCAGATGATATGTCTTCATGACTCTGGCCGTCTCTTGTATGCTTCTTTCTCTCATGCAATCTGCTTCAAAAAAAGATGAATTTCTCACTGGGTTTTTTTTTTTTTTTGAGTCAGAGTCTCACTGTGTCACCCAGGCTGGAGTACAGTGGCATGCTCACAGACACCACAGCCTTGGCCTGCTGGGCTCCGGGGATCCTTTCGCTTCAGCCTTCCAAGTAGCTGAAACCATACCACATCCGGCTGATTTTTGTGTTTATTGTAGAGACGAAGTCTTGCCAAGTTGCCCAGGCTGGTCTCAAACCCCCGGGCTCAGGAAATCCTCTCACCTCTGCCTCCCAAAGTGCTAGGATGACAGGTGTGGGCCACCATGTTTGGCTTCTCACTGTTTTGTAAAACCGTCTAGGCATGTGTCCACCCATGCTCTTCACGTTACCTAGGCCTGGAATGCTCTCAGTCCAGTTATCCACATGCCTGACCCCCTCTTTTCCTTCAGGTCTTTACTCAAATGTCGCTTTGGTAGGGATTTACCTCAATCCCATATTGAAAATCACAACCTCTTCCCAGGGCATTTCTTAACACCGTTTTGCTGCTTTGTTTCCCCCCTTAGTACTTATTGCAATGTGATGTAGAAAGCATTTTATTGCTCTTATTTAATGTCCGTCTTCTCTGTTATAATTAAAGATCCGTATGGACGGGGAATTGTGTGCGTGTTTTATTTTTACTGCAGTATTTTAAGCACTCAAATTAGTGCTAGCATATAGTAGATACTCCAAAACTACTTGGGAAAAAGATGAATGAGCGCTGTATCTCGTTGTCAGCTGCAAACTGGATGGCTTGCCGCAGCTCAGATAAGTAGGCTGAGACACAGATGAATGTACCGGAAGTTTGTAAGAAGTGTTATCAGGGCCAACATCTGTGAACGAGAAGGGAACAGCAGGATGGACCAGCAGAAGAGAGCTGCCATGCAGTCTCCACAAACCCTAGCCAACGCCACCTGAAGCCTTTCATCTTGTGGTTAATCGGCCAGGCCTTTCTCCTTTGCATCCAAGTCACCGGGTGCAGGCCACCTTTGAGTGAGACCCTTCGGTGAAGGTGCATGCCTGGCTTAGGACAAGTTCCAGAGTGGGGTGAGAGCGGCAACCAGAGTCAGCAGCACTCCCAGCAGCGAGAAGAAAAGGTTTTTAATCCTAAAATGGGAAGTTCCGGGTGTCTTCTACACTTACCAAGCATCCGAACTTTCTAATTCCGAGAAGGCTCTTCCTGCAGAGAGCTGCATAATCAACTCCTGTACCTGCTTCATCATCCCTCTTCAGATGTCGCTTTCTGGACGAGGCCTGCCCTTTCTTTCTCTGTTGGAACTTAAAAATTTGCCTCCCACGCACATGGCCAAAGCTCATAGCTTCGAAAATAGCATAGGATTGGCTTAATCACGTGTTTGCTGTTTATCTTCCGCCTCCACCAACTAGAATATATGCTCCAGGAGGCAGAAATGTCTGTCTGTTGTGTTTAGGAAGAAAAGTCTCGAACGCATGGAACACTACACACAGTACTCCAGACATCTGTGGCATGAATCCATGGGTGTCAGGCTTCTCACTGACCTGACTCTGTGACTTTGGTTTGTGTGTGTTTGTTTAGTACTCAGAGTGCCGGGAAGTGACGACAGCTCTTTTAACTTACTACTGTACTGGAAAAAGTAAAGCAGAACCTGACTGCCTGCAACAGCCTGGGCTGCAGCCCACGGACAAAATATTCCAAGACCCTCCTTCAAAGCAACTAGGAAGGAAATCAGCCCTACCTCTGTTAGAACTCCGAACGAGTTTCAGGCACTCATCTCGTTTCCCAAGGAATAAAGAAGCTCCAGTGTCTCTTCGCGGGTGGTGTGGATGCACTTCCATAAGGTCTCAGAGCCCAGGAGCCCCGGGTAGGCTTAGAGGCCAAGCAAGATGCTGGCGTCTAGCCATATCCACCTGCAGCTTCTCCTGAAGAATTAATGCAGGGAAGTTGCAACGGCGCAGCAGGCCACCAGAGGGCAGTGTGGGACCTTTTTTGTCATGTGTTATCAGGTTGCTGGAAGTTTGGGGAGAAAAGCTTTAAAAAAACACTCAAGACAGAGAAATATTTTGCTGATGTCATTGGTGGCTTTGCTTCATTTAAAAAATGCACAGGATAATAATGTTACAAATTGCATTGCATTTGGAATGAAAAAAATGGCAAAGAGTATTAACAGAAATTTCGTAGAAAAAACACACAGGCATCACTTAAATATTATGAGAAGATGCTCAAATTACCTCAGAAAATGCTAATTAAAATGGCAATGAGATGAAGATGTTCCCCTGCCACACGTGCAAAAAATCAAAAGTCTGCTCACCCAAGCAGCCTCGTAGATTGCTGGTGGGAGCGCACATCGGTTTAATTCTCAAGAAAGGCCATTGAGCACCGTTTCTAAAAGTGGCAAATACATTTGCCCTTTGACCTTCCTGCCCTCAAGGTTTAGGACTCCATCCTACAGATGTATCTCTTAGATCCTAACTGACACTCACAGATTCATGTGTTATAACCTCTATAATGATGGCAAAGGACGTTTCAAAAATCAATTCGGGGGCCTTCTGGGTACATAGCATGACACATGAGAGCAATTGAAGCGCTGGGAGCTGAAAATATGAAGATGAAGACGCTCTTTATTTACTGATATAAAAACTACCTGATTTACTTTCTTTTTAAAAAAAGCAAGGTCCATAACTGTAGGCAAAACCTGCATTTTCTAAAGGCGGTAGAGCATCAGAACATGCACATGTGCCAACATATTTGTGTTTGCCAGAGCAAAGTTTTCAAGGACACACGGATGCCAATAAGTGTGGTTTTGCCGATGGTAGGAGATGAGAAAGAAGGATGGAGGTAAGGGTGAGAGCACCGTTTTGTCCTGTGAATTCTTCTGTGTGACTTAGGTTCGTGAATCGTGAGAATTCATCACCTATTCACAAAACAGAATAAATATCTTTAGCAATTGCGGGGGAGAACTGTG
This sequence comes from Tarsius wallacei, assembly GCA_963574415.1. Classification (NCBI taxonomy): domain Eukaryota; kingdom Metazoa; phylum Chordata; class Mammalia; order Primates; family Tarsiidae; genus Tarsius; species Tarsius wallacei. The sequence continues at coordinate 7,904 of CAUYQG010196184.1, forward strand.
GGCGAGTCGTTGAGGAAGTCTTGGGAACTCAACTGTTTTGTTTTGGTGCTGACTCAGGCAGTTGGAGACATGGAGGCGTCTGTGGTCGTAGTCAGCTGGCTAGTGAGTACTCATTTCATGCTTGAGATCAATTAGTTCTAGTGCTTTTGGCAACTTTGGAATGAATGAGGGGAATTTTCTAGCAAGGCTGTCCCAAAGAAAAGTTACAAAGGTGCTTGGATTTTCCTTTGAGAACTTCTCTTCCGTTTTCTTGACTTTCTATGTTAGTCTTACTCCCTAAGTTGCAGAAACCTCTGCCTCTTTTTTTCTTTCTTTTTTTTTTTTTTTACATTGCAACTGAAGTATTCTAGAAATGCATACGCATTTATACACTAAGTACCAGTAAGAGCCTGGCAGGGTGGCACCTTCTGGGGATAGAAATCTGTCAGCCATACTCTCCCTTCCCTCAAGAAACCCATAGTCAAATAGGAAGCCAGACGTGGTCTAATGGCCACGGACAAGCAGAAAGGGAACAGTCGCCTTTTCTTGAGAAAAAGTCTTCAGGTCATCTCATGGACGGCAAAATATGAAGGGGTGTTTTCTAGGCCGGCTGAGATTGAGATGAGGGAGAAAAAGGAGAGTTCAGCAGAAGGAACAACACTGATGAGAGTACAATCGTTTGAAAATACATGATCTGTTAGAACAAGTGATAAAGAGCTCAGCGTGCCGGGAGCGTGTTTGTGGGGATTTATTTTTGTATTGGAAGAGGAAAAGCCACTGCCACGGCTGCTAATGTTATTAAGGACTTACTAGTAGGTGCTCTAGGTGTGTTGTGTCATTTAGTCCAACAAAGTTCTGGAAGGCATATTATTATCTCAATTATAGAGATGATACTGGGGGCTGGGTGGGGTGACTCAAGCCTGTCATCCCAGCACATTGGGAGGCCGAGGCGAGGGCATTGCCTAAGCCCAGGGGTTGGAGACTAGCCTGGGCAACGTGGCGAGACCTCGTCTCTACAACAAATCAAAAAATTAACCGAGTGTGGTGGAGTGTGCTTGCAGTTCCAGCTACTTGGAAGGCTGAGGCCGAAAGACCGCATGAGCCCAGCAGGTTGAGGCTGCGGTAGCCATGAGCATGCCACTGCACTCCAGTCTGGGCAACAGAGTGAGTCTTCAACTAAATAAATAAATAAACAAATAAATAAATAAATAAATACATCTCAATAGAGCTAGGACTGAAACCAAAATCTGGCTCCAAATCTCATGCTCTTAAGTATGAATACAAGTGTTTTTCAAGCTCTCTTCTGTTTCCCCTGTTGTAAAAAAAAAATATATATATATATATATATGAAAGCTGTGGGGACAATTCAGGGTTAGGTATACAAGTGTCCATTATGCATGTACCCTTATTCATGAGGTGTGCCCCTCCTCCCCTGGCAGTTTCCCACTACCGCCAATCCCTTTCTTACAGTATTACGATAGTTGTTCAAGATCTGCTTATGAGTGTTTCTATGACAGATCACTCAGTATTATAGCCTCTAAGTCCATCCGAGTTGCTGCAAAGTTCATATTTTGTCCTTCCTTATGGTTGCATAGTATTCCATCGTGTATATGTACCCCATTTTTTTATCCAGTCCTCTTTCAGTGGGCTGCACGGTTGGCTCCATGTTTTTGCTATTGTGAATAGTGCTGCAATAAACATGCCTGTGCAGGTATCTTTTTCATAGAGCGATTTGAGTTCCTCCAGGTATACTCCCAGGAGGGGGATTGCAGGGTCGTATGGAAGGTCGATTTTTAGATCTTTCAGGAATCACCACACTGTTTTCCACAGAGGCTGTGCTAGTTTGCACTCCCACCAACAGTGTAGAAGTGTTCCCATTTCCCCGCATCCTTTCCAGCATCTGTTGTTTTTTGAGTTATTGTTGATGTTGATCCTGACTGGAATTAGATGTTACCTCAGTGTGGTTTTAATTAGCATTTCTTTGATGACTAGTGAGGCGGAGCATTTTTTCATGTATCTCTTGACTGCTCGTATGTCTTCTTTTGAGAAGTGACTATTCATGTCTTTTGCCCACTTTGTAATGAGGCTGTCTGTTTGTTTTTTTCTTGTTTTGCACATTTGAGCTTCTTGTAGATCCTAGATGTTAGGCCTTTGTCGGACATACAGTTGGCAAATATTGTTCCCCAGTCTGTGATCTCTCTCCCTGTTCTCTTGATGGCTTCTTTGGCTTTGCAGAAGTTTGTCAGTTTGATGAGGTCCCCCTTGCCTATCTTATCTCTTATGGCGTGGTCACTGGGGGTTTTGAACAGGAATTGGTTGCCAGTTCCAATGTCCATGAGGGTGTCTACTGCACTTTCTAAGGTTCTTATGAGGTTTACGTTTAGATCCTTGATCCGTTTAGAGTGGATTTTTGTGTCTGGTGAGAGGTGGGGGTCCTGTTTCAGTCTTCGGCGTGTGGTCAGCCAGTTTTCCCAGCACCGCTGACTGAACAGGTTCTCCTCTCCCCGGTGGTTGGTGGTGCTTCCCCCTTTAGATTCCCTCTTTACCTTCCTCCACCCTCCTGTCTCACCCTGGAAACTAGCCCGGATGGAGTTCACCAACAAGCTCCCGTGCTCTGGGGTTTCCAATAACGTCTGCCCCACAGGTCATCTTTAGGCAGGAAGCCCGAGGGAAGGGAGAAGATGAGAGTGGTTTATCCTCAGGGCCCATCTATGCTGTCGCCGTGTGCTCCCTGTGACTCCCACACCCAGATCACTGCTCCTCTCCAGGAGGCCCTCTCTACTCCGACTCCTTCTAGAAGGCAGCAAGTGTCCCTTGCCCTCATCCCTGTAGGCCGAGGTGTGGTACCAAGTCCACCACACCTTCCCTCGTGGTTTGCCTACACACAGTCCACACTCTTCATGTAAATAGGTTTCTATTAAGCTGTCCCCAAGTTATCCTAATTCGAAAGTGCCATCTGTTTTCGTCTGGCACCAGATCAGTGTTGAAGAAGTTATTATCTAAGTGAGAACCGATGGAAGTCTACTGTGGCAGCAGCCGAAGAAAGGAAGGTAGCAAAGTAGGTTCCAGAATGAGCTGACCTAAATCTGAACTTTAAACGAGGGCTGCAAAGAGAAAACAATATTCGCTCTTAAGGTTTGAGTTCTTCAAAGCATGTCCAGAGAGTCCTTCTTGAACCCTTCACATCATATTGCGTAGAAAAAAATGTATTTAAATAATTAATAGCACCGGACGCAGTGGCTGAAGTCTGTCATCCCAGCACTTTGGAGGCCGAGGCGAGAGAGTTGCCTGAGCTCAGGGATTCAAGAGCAGCCTGGGCAACTTGGTGAGACCTCGTCTCTGCAATCATTTAACAAATAAACCGGCCGTGGTAGCATGTGCCTGTAGTTCCAACTACTTGGAAGGCTGAGGCAGAAGGATCGCCTGAGCCTGGCAGGCGGAGGCTGCGGTGGCCGTGAGTATGCCACTGCATGCCAGCCTGGACAACACAGCGAGACTCTGACTCAAAAAAATAAAATAAAATAATAGCAAGATGGGAAAAAATAGGTGGGTCCTGGCTTGACACCACAAGACAGATCTCGCTGCATTTATTGAAATACATTATTCATTCACAGAGGGCGGTACCTGGCATCAGGTAGTGATTCAAACAAGCCATAAGGGCCAAGTAGGTATAGCAAGAGATAAAAGGGTGCCTTGGCAGATGGATCAAGTACTGGGGTGTATTGACCTGGTCAATCTCGGTTTTGAAGGTCCAGGCTGGCGGTGGGCATTCAAATGAAATCAGCAGATGTCAGGATTCCCGCCATCAGATTTAATTCAGAGTCAGACTCCAAGCCTTGCAAGGGAGGGGAGCAGTGGGGAGACACAGCCAATGCTGGGCCAACTGAAACAGGATGTAGGGCTCCTTAAACCACCAAATTGCACACCAGACTGGAGCAAGGCTGAGAGCGCTGAAGGTCAAGTGACTGTCTGGGGCCAGTAAAGGACCCTGCCTGGCATATCCCAATCACAGAGGCAGTCCAGCTCTAAGGTTTGCGCCAAGCTTATGACTTCACCTTGTGATCAAATTCTCTCTTTTCATCATATGTTTCATAGGAGCAACACTCATATGTGTTTGAAGAAGCATCAGTGTTTCTCAAGTTGAGGAATATAAAACAGCATAGGTATAAAACTAATGAATAAAATATAAAAACGAATGAATTGCATTATTCTATCTCCTACGGAGATTCTTTTTCATGGTTAAATGAAAAGAAAAAAATACTCAGAAAATGGATTATTTTCAACGTTAGCTCCTTCCTGTGGTTTAAAAATGTATTTTGATGTACACAGTCTCCAAGGACGATATATAGAAAATGGCTTCCTAAATTAACACATCAGTGACTTAAACCAAATGGATAGGAATGATTGCACTCAAATAATAAATAACCTTTTGTAAGGAAGATTTTTATAGGAGATAAAATATAGATGATCCCTTTGACTTCCACAGGCGCTATATTAATCACTGAGGTGTAAATTATAGAGGTGAAGAGTTTATGGTTCTTCCCTTTGTGTTGAATATTCTGATAAATGAGTATCGAATGTGACAGGAAAAGATAACATCATGAATATCTTATTACGCTTCAAGGAACATGAAAAAATATGACTGACACTGTATTTTGTTCCAGGTGGGAATAATAGGCAAGCAGTTCCTGGCCCGTGATTTTCCACTTAAAGGCATCTGACTGACAGCATGTTGGCACCAGCTCCGCGGGAAGTGATGGGCTTTGGCTCCAGGTGAGTCCCGCTTAGCCGAGTGGGCTAGCTCTCTATGACACCTTGTGCATCCCTCTGACTTTCATCCACAGAATTCATAACGTCAATCCATCAACCTTTTTGACCTTTCAGAATGCCAGGACACTGCCTTTCTCTGAAAGATTATAGCTGTGCAATTTTGTAGTGTCTTTAAAGTCAATGCATTTTCTTTTCTTTTTTTTTTTAATCTCCTGACTTTAAGTGATCGAATAAGTAACTGTGGATGAATTTACTTCCAAATTGGGGTCCAACGTGTGAGCTACAAGTACAGTGAAAGATAAAACTTCCTAAGAGGGAAGGCTATTTCTAGCTTTAAGGGTGTGGGAAACCAGAATTACCATGGAGCATTTCAACTGGCACGTGGTTCTTAACGAATGGCGGGGACCTAGGGGCCCGGCTACCCTTGAGGACCCTGAGCTACCCTTGAGGACCTCTGTCACGTCCAGAGTCAGGCAGCTGGAGCAGGCAGATAATCCAGGTGCTCCAAAGCTTCCTTTGTTTGTGGTCTGAAAATTTCAAGAGGTAAGAACTCTGACACCCATTCCAACTGTGATTCTCCCAGAGGGTGTGCCTTCGGGATTCCAAAGCCGGAGGGTCGTCATCACATCTTGTAGAGACATTCTTGTGAAACTTTCGTGAATGTAATAGAGGAGTGGGTTATTAGTTTAGGGAGTAGGAGATAGATATCATGCAGTTTAGTCTTTGTGCATGACTATTTTATATATTGTAAGGCCTACATAGTAGACCTGGACACATTTCTTATGTGTAATTGGCATAGAACCATTGCCATCCAGTTTCAGACCAGTAAAGTGGGTGAACTGGTCAAGACTTCCAAGGGAAATGCTATAAAAAAAAGATACAAGGAGCATGCAGTACTTATTTGGCCTTTTATCAAATCCCTCCACAATCTCTTCTTTCCAGCAATTTTCTATCTTGTGATTTAATGTTAGAATATAATTAGAAATGTCTGAAAAGATTTACACAAAACGATGTTTCTCACGGCCTATTTTAATAGCAGTGAAAGTTATAAACAGCCCACATATGTAATCATATAGAATTTATTAAAAAAGACTATATTTGTTTCGAAGAGTGAAATGTTATGGAACCATTAAAACACAAACTTTAGAAGAATGTTTATGTCATAAAAGAAGGGACAGGCACATTTTTAAGTTTAAAAAAACAGATCAGGATGTCTTTATAGGACGATGTCATTTGTGTTTTTATGGAGAAAAATATATATAAGAGGTAAGAGACTAATATGATAAGAGGATTTTAACTTTCTGTAAATTTGTTTTCTTTTTTTCAAATTTTGGCCTTCTGTTTTAATGATGGATTTATTTTTATAATCAGAAAAAATAAAACTAAAGTTTTGAAAATTGTTATTGAAATGTTTTCATAAGAAAATAGGATCATAGAAGAATAATAGGTCATTAAAAATAGTCACCATATTTTCCAGAGGGATTAGAAATCAGATTATAATACAGAATTGCAGTAAAATCCTGTGTGTGTGTAAATAAATAAGGCATATCTCTATGAGTTTTTATTTTAGAATAAGAACAATATAATGCCCTTGTTTAAGTAAATGAGAGTTTGGGAAAGTTAAGATAATAATTTCTGCCGGGCTCGGTGGCTCAGCCTGTAATCCCTCGCTTGGGGAGGCTGAGGTGAGTGGATTGCCTGAGCCCGCGGGTTCGAGACCCGCCTGGGCAACTTGGCAAGACCTCATCTCTACAATAAATCAAAAAAAATTAGCCGGGTGTGGTAGTGCATGCCTGTAGTTCCAGCTACTTGGAAGACTGAGGCGGAAGGATCGCCGGAGCCCAGCAGATCGAGGCTGC
>CAUYQG010196188.1:0-12053 GCA_963574415.1 Tarsius wallacei
CAGCCTGTAATCCTGTGCCTTTGGGAGGCTGAGGTGAGTGGATTGCCTGAGCCCATGGGTTCGAGACCCGCCTGGGCAAGCAAGACCTCATCTCTACAATAAAATCAAAAAAAAAATTAGCCGGGCGTGGTAGCGCGCGCCGGTAGTTCCGGTTACTTGGAAGGCTGAGGCGGAAGGATAGCCGGAGCCCAGCAGGTCGAGGCTGCGGTGGCCGGGAGTGGCCACTGCAGTCCAGTCTGGGCGACAGAGTGAGACTCCAACTCAAAAAAAAAAAAAAAAAAAAAGATTTATTGAGCGGATCAATGACGATCTCCATTACAGCCAGCAGTCCCCTTAGATATTCACTGTCATACAAACCACTCTGATCATACAATCACCCCCAGCCCAACCTTCCTCCCAAGCCCATCTATGGAATCCTGTGGGACTTATAGTACATACTCAACAAACTCCTTTTTATCCTCAACTTCGTCTCACTTCATTCTACCTCCTGCTCTTATGTGAACGTCCAACTGTCCCCTAAATCACTGCTTCCCCCAAAGGAAAGATATGTCCCCTCTCTCAAAGCATGTACCCTACGAAATTGTCTCTAGCTTTTTGGTTATTAGTTGTCTCTACTGATTCTACTGCCATACCCTCTTATGAAGACCCCTGTTCATCTGCAGTTCATCATCCTTATTCCTGTCCTTGTCACTGTCACTCCTGGTCACTCCCTTCATTTTTAATGACATTAGTTCCCTCTCCCCATTCTTATATTCTTCCTCCTCTCCACCCCACTTCCATGATGAAAACAGCCCATCCAAAACATCTGCCATTTCACATGGACCAACCAGGTTCACATTCTAAGACTTGTTATTATCCAAAGGAGCACAACCTCCAAAACTACAAATGTAAGTATCCACTACCCTGGCCCCCCAAGGCTGCCACGACACAGATTCTTCACTGCCATCATGAACCCAATCCCCTGGCCTTCACACTACATCCAGGTCTAGCTTTTCTTGCCATTCTCTCGTGCTCAGCTTAAATGCCATAGTCCATTACTACAATCTCCCTCTGCAAGCACCTGGCCCTCCATCTTTCCCATTGTACTAGCCTGGAAAAAGTCAATGCTTCAGTGAACGCAACCCTACTCATTCCCCCCAGCTTTAGTCTGCGAAGCCAAATGGGGTGGGAAATCACACTATAAAGCAGGCAGATGTGCTTCCTTTAACCACTTCTGACTTCAAATGGGCAGTCAACTGCTCAGAAATGCTACTACCTTTCTCTGATAAACTCCCTCCCCAATCTCTGAAATATCTATTTCATACACTTCTTTTTTTTTTTTTTGAGTTGGAGTCTCACTCTGTTGCCCAGACTGCAGTGCAGTGGCAGCTCCCGACCACCACAGCCTCGACCTGCTGGGCTCCGGCAATCCTTCCGCCTCAGCCTTTCAAGTAGCTGGAACTACAGGCACGCACTACCATGCCCGATTAATTTTTGATTTATTGTAGAGATGAGGTCTCGCCAAGTTGCCCAGGCGGGTCTCGAACCCGTGGGTTCAGGCAATCCACTTACCTTGGCCTCCCAAAGCACTGGGATTACAGGCTGAGCCACCGAGCCCAGCTATTTCATATACTTCTTTTCTCCTCTAATCATCTCTTTCCTGAATGGTAAATTCCAGGAGTATTCCAGGAATCAGAGTGGGACTCACACTTTTTTTCTCCTTAGGTGAAATCCCCCATGCAAATGGCTTGTAAAACAATCTCCGAGTTGATGACTTCCTCACGGTAGCTCTGGCCTCTCCTCTGAGCCCCAGATTCATCTCTGCAATGACTTATGACTTTCTTCCTATATGAATTGGACAGATTCACATATGCCTCGGATCTCAGTTCCTGATTTCCCTCCTTCAAACCTGCTCATGAAGCTCCCCCCCCCCAATAACGGGCAACATCATTTATTCCACTGTTCAAGCTAGATACTCAGAAGCCATTCCCAATCCCTCACTCCCTCATCTCGTCTTGTTCAATCCAGGCATCCTCAATTCCAGCCAGGCTTACCTCTAATCCATGCCTCAGCTACAGCTGCTTCTGTCCATTTCTACTGCCACTGTATGAATGGAAGCCACCATCATCACATGCTTGTGCCCACTGTGTAGCAGCTTCATTCAAATCCCACTTGAAACTACTCAATGTTTCTCATTAGCTCTGAAAATAAATCCAACCTCTTGCCACGCCTACAAGTACCTGGCTTGACCTCTAGTTATCTCTGAGACCTCATGTCTGGTCACTCTCTCTGCTCTATCCAACCACACCGACCCCTTCACTTTGAGAATATGCCTCAGGGTCTTTGTATGTTCCCAGAAACTGAAATGCTTATTACCTGGATCTTCGCTTAACTGAGTCCTTCTCTTCCCTTCCGGCTAGATCCTGAATGCTGCCAAGTCAGAGAACGCTTCTCAGACAATCCTATGCCTAAGTAGACTCCCTCCCTCCCTCACTGTGTCTATCATCATGCTGTGATTGTTTTCTTCCTAGTACTCATCAGATTTCGAAATTAAACAATTATTTGATTGATTACTTGCTTAATGGCTGCTGCGCCCACTAGTTTTTAATCTCCACTTGGGCAAAAACCATGACTACTTTATATTCAGTGTATACCCAGGCACACAGGAAGCATTCAGTGAGTATCTATGGAATGAATGAATGAACGTGCCATCAGGTAGCTTGCAGTCACTCTAGTATTGTTTCAATAAGCCTTTTTAAAACAAAGGTCCTCCAACTAGCTGTCTAACTGCACAAGATCTGTCATATGAGACAGGAAATCCACACTGGCCCCTGTGGCAATGGTGTGGCTCTCAGACACCCTCAGGTACCTGTGAAGCCACTCACAAAGTTCCTTTCCCTCCTCTCTCTGCTCCATAGGGAAGACCACACTGGAAATGTGGAAGCCTCTCTCTAAGTCTGGGGCCATACCTATGTATGCACATCAGGCCTTTGCATCTCCCTCTGCAGATGATCCTCTGGTCTAACAAACTGGCACTCCTGAATTCTTGTTTGATTTAGAGAATGGCGCTTGGCCTTGGAGGAACTGTTTAAAAATTGATAGGTCGGGCACAGTGGCTCATGCCTGTAATGCCAGCACTTTGGGAGGCTGAGGCAGAAGGATTGCTTAAGCCTGAAAGCTCAAGCAGAGCCTGGGGAACAGAGCAAGGCCCATCTTTACAAAAAAATAAAAGTAAAAATAAATAAATATTAACATCTGAAACAAAAGAATAAAAGCCACATGCAATATGCTTTGGAACAAACATTGAAAACTTGGAGTCCACCATGTTGTTAGGACCACAAAGGTCCATTCCCACCAACTAGTTTGTCTCAATTCCGCTGTGAAGTCCAATTCCCTGGCCATAAGGAAATGTGTCCTTTTGCCCTCAGAATCTGTGATGTCACAGATCAGGGGCAGTGATTCCCCCGGGGCCTCAAACACCATCTTCAACCCTCATATTCACACATCTCTGTGGTATGGACACATCACTTGTCGCCTGAGAGTTTTTCTTATCATGTCTCTGTCACATAAAAAGCAAACTCCGAGGAATGGTCCATATTTCACAAGGGCCTCAGGACATTTATGAAGCACTAGGAGTCAGGAGGCCTGGGCTCAAGTATCAGCTCTGCATTATTCACCATCCCAAGCCTCCCACCATTTTTCTGGGAAAGCCCATGGCAATACCAAGCACTATGGTTGTTGCAAGGATTGAGGGAGATCAAATGAAATCCAGAATGTGACTACATAACAACAACAATGTGAGATGCTGTAGTTATAATAATAAGACTAAATGAATTGATGGAATTTAGCTACTAGACCAAATTCTTTTTTTTTTTTTTTTCATTTCCCAAAACTTTATTGTGTAAGGGATGGGAGAATGTGAACAAATATTTAATGAGAGTTCCTATATTCCATGCTTTAAGTGTAACTCATTTTAATGTTGAAGTGAAATGATTCTATAGATAGTTTTTTCCCTTTTTCTAAGGATAGTAGAGACACTACTGCCTCCTTGCTTCGATGCCCACAAATTAAGTAGAAGGTAAGCAGGATATTCTGGCTCAATGCTGTGCATCTTAGTAAAGTCAGAGCTATTTCAAAGGAAGGAACATTCTTACATCCACCAAGGGGTAAAAGACCCTTCTGAATACATCATTCCATGTTACTGCTTTTTAAAAAAAAATTAGAGTTGTGGGCCAGGTTTGGTGGCTCAGCCTGTAATCCCAGCAGTTTGGAAGGCTGAGGCGAGTGGATTGCCTGAGCCTGCAGATTTGAGACCAGCCCAGGCAACCTTGCTAGACCTCATCTCTACACTAAATCAAAAATTTGCCGGGCATGGTAGCACATGCCTGTAGTTCTGGCTACTTGGAAGGTTGAGGTAGAAGGATCGCCTGAGCTCAGCAGGTCAATGCTTGGGTGGCCATGAGCATGCCACTGCATTCCAGCCTCAGCGACAGAGTGAGACTCCAACTCAAAAAAAAAAAAAAAAATTTAGAACTGTGGGGTACCAATGAGGATTTACTACATAAGAAAGTTGCATGTAAGTGAAGTATGGGCTGCTTACCTGGCCCTCTCTCCCCCAGTAGTGGACCAGGAACCATAGCCATTCTTTTAAAAGGGACTGAAACAAATTTTAACTAAAAATTTAGTACCAGGAAATAATTCTCTCCTGAAAAATCAATGTGCTTCCTTGGATAAGACAACAGCTACTGTTACAAAGCAATCTGTTTTCCATTAGCATCTTTAAAAAGGTAAAGAGAAACAGGATAAATTAATTTTGATAAATATTAAACCTAGTATGTATAAATACTAGCATTTAAACATGTAGTCAATATAAAATATTACTAATGAAACATTTTACATTATTTTTCTCATACTCAGTCTTCGAACCCAGAGTGCATTTGACACTGACAGTATGTCTGGGTTTGAAGTAGCCACCTTTCAAGTGCCCATGGCTGGTGGCCATGGTGCTGAACTGCACAGGTTTAAGTATTTTCTAAGCCTTCACATCATACTTTTCAGGGAAGTAAGTCTGGTTGCAGGCGTGAGAATGGAGTTGAGGCAGAGAGCCCAGGAGGCTGTGCAGTAAGACAGCCTGGATAAACAGCAGCGGGAGTTAGTGGCAGAGCAAAAGAGAACCCGACTTAACTGGATGTGACAGTGCTTAGGAAAGAAGAAAGCATTTATTGGGCAACTAGGATACCCAGGTACCATACTGACAGTTTCACAGGGCCTTCATTCACTCGGCTTTTACAATCCATCTGTGCAACTCCACTTAACAGAGGAAGGCACCGAGGCTCAAAGAGGTTAAGTGACTCAGGTCACACAACTGTAAGAGGGCACTGCAGATAACCCCAAGACGTCTGACTTCAAATCCAGTGTGCTTCCCTCAACGTGGTAGCAAAGGCCTCCAAAATCTGACCCCTGCCAACCTCACCTTTCCAGCCTCACCCCAGCATGGCCCACATCACACCTTCCAATCCAGGAACACCACACAAAGGAAGATGCCAGGTTCCTTCACACTTCTCCACCTTTCTACCCGCTGCCTCCTCTAATGGCTACTTCCCCACACTCACTCCTGCTTTTCAGCATGGTGAACTTCTAAGTCAGTGGTTTTCAATCAGGAGTGATTTTGCCCCCTCCCTACTCCCAGGGAACATCTGGCAATGTCTGGAGATGACTCTGATTGTCAAGACTGGGGAGGGTGGAATGCAACTAGCATCTGGTGGGCAGAAGTCAGGGATGCCGACACACATCTTACAAGGTATATGATAACTCCACGGCAAAGAAGGATTTAGTCCAAAATGACAGTAAGGCAGAGGGTGGGAAACCCTGGTCTACTTCAGAGAAAACCCTTCTCTCATTAACGGGCTCCAAGGATATTTCCAGTGAGTACATACCAGGAAGACCTGCAGAGGCACTGTGGTCACCTTCTCCTCCAGAGTCCTCTCCCTTGGCCTAGGGAAGTGAGGTACACTGATCTGCATTCCAGCTTGTTTTCTTAATTTCCACCCTGTATATTGTTATACCACACAATCTGGATTCTGTCTACGAGGGCAAGAACTCCAGTTGAATAGAGCCATCACAAGTAGGTGGTGTGAACGTTAACTTGTAGTGTAGAACTCTCTCTGGGGTGACACATGTAGAGAAGCAAACAGGGGGAAAGACTCAAGAAGTAATCAAACACTTCCACTTACAATATTAACCTCTTCCAACAATGCACTGCCAAACAGATCTTTAATGCAAATTGATCTTTCCTGAGAATACACACTTTTCCTGGGGTCAGACTCACAAGCTTCAGGAAGGCTGATTTATCTGTTTTTCATCTGAATGTGAAATCAGCCCTTAATCACATCCATGAGGCTACCCGTGAAGCCCCTCACTGGAGTGTTTTGGTCTTCATTCCTTTGATTTTCATTCTGGAAAGGGATGATTTAAGCAGGCATGTCTCACATTTTCATTCTGCTTAAGCAAACACTCATAAGAGTTTAGCAATGGCCAATGCTGCAAAGTGCACTTCAGCATTCTAAGTGTTGAAGGGTCCTGATGTGTCTGACTTGCAGAGTTTCTTGATGCTAAAAGTTCCAAGGCCCATGGAAATTTTATGTGACTATCTCTGTGGCAAATGACACAAGAAAGGTAGCTATTGCTTTACCTCGTCTCTATCCCTTGCCATTCACCCCAGCCCATGAGGCACACGTTGACTGTAGTACACTCAATTCCAAGGCCAGGGCTGTATGCTAAGGATACAGAGGTGGACAGGACAGAACCCTGCCCTTTAGGAGTCTTAAGAGTGTGTGAGGGACAGACAGGCAGACACAAACACCATGAACATGAACAAAGATCAGGATCTGGGGAGACATGAGTCTCAAGAAAAAAAAAAAATCTGAGCTAAGCCAAAGAGGCTCACATCGGAGCACATGGGATTTATCCTTAATTATTATTATTATTTTAATTTCTAGAACCTGGCACAAAGAGAGCTCAAGGAATTGATAACTATGCAGTTATTTTTGTCTGGCTCTATGGCGGCAGGTGACAATTTCAAAAGGCTGAGAAGGAGAGAGAAGATGTCCTTGGTAGAAAAAAATTCCAGGAAAAGTGCAAGGCCCAGGACCAGGATGTGGCAGCCAATGGCTCCTTCCAGAAGTGAGAGTGCAGAAACCCATGAGACAACAGGACTACGATGAAGCTTGAATGCTCAGCAAAAGAGAACTCGAACCTCCTTCCACAGCCCCTAGGGAGCTACTGAAGACTCCTGAGCAGGAATGATGGCATCTGCATTTAAGAAAACTAATGACCCTGACAGTGGCACAAGGACTGGTTGAGATGGAGAGAAGGTGCAGGCCCAGAGGCCTATCTGAAACTTTCTGCTGGGAGATTCTGTTGGGGGCCCTCCCAAAAGCCATGCTCCTGTTTTGGGGGACATTCTTTGTTAACACATTGCCGATTCCATCATGTATGGGCAGCACTGTGCTGTGGGGTGAACCTCTAGCTCAGGGGACAAATCGCGGCTGGTCTCCGTGTGTGAGAACATACTCCTCTCCTTTGCCAGGGGATGTCGGGATGACCTGTGACCCAGTTCTGATCACAGGCTGCAGTGAAAGAGGATGTGGTGAAAATGTCACCAAGGCCATGGAAGGAGAGAGTCAGAAAAGAAAGTTCCCTTTTAAATAGAAGGAAACATTTGTCTCGGATAACATAGTCTCTTGCTGAAGGGCCTCCTGTCTAAGAAACTTGATTTATACTGTGTGATGGGTCCAACAGCAATGTCTAAAACCCTCGTTTCAACATCCCTCTGATAATATCCTTGTGATTAGATGAGAATGGTTTTTGCTTTTTAATGAGGTGAAATTCACATAAGATCAACCATTTTAACGTGTACAATTCAGTAGCATTTAGTCCATCTACAATGTTGTGCAACCACCATCTGTATCTAATTCCAAAACATTTTAATGGCTCTGAAAGAAAACTACAGTCAGCCCCAATTTTTCCTACCCCTAGACCCAAGCAGTCGCCAGTTTGCTTTCTCTCTCTATAGATTTACCACTTCTGGATATCACATATAAGTGGAATCATACAGTATCTGGCTTCATTCACCTAGCATAACATGTCTAAGGCTCATCCATGTTGTAGCAAGTATCAGCACGGCATTCTTTTTTATGTCTGATTAATGATCCCCTGCATGGATATACCACAGTTTTTTAATCTATTCAACAGGTGATGTTATATTTAATCTATTCAACAGGTGAACTCGCTACCTTGGACTATTGTAAAAAATGCTGCTATAAACCCTTGTGTATAAATACTTGTATGAGAAGAATGGCTTTTCTTAAGATCACCTAAATCTCTTTGTTCTAAGCACATGGCATTTATCCTAATTATTATTATTTTAATTTCTAAAGCCTGGTAGTACACAGAGAGCTCAAGGAATGATAGCTGTGTAGCTATTTTTGTCTGACTTTATGGTGGGCAGGTGACAACACTGACATCTCATTTAATCCACCCACAACTCCTAACATTTGTATATCATTATTCCATTGTACAGATCAGAAAATCATAGCTCAGTAGAATGAATAGTGGGTTACTGGGTGGCTTAAACAGTAGAAGTGTGTCTCACAGTCCTGTAGGCTAGAAGTTCAGGATCATGATGTGAGCAGAATATGCTCTGAAGGCACTAGGGGGAAGTGGAGGTTGTTCCCAGGCTTCTCTCCTAGTTCCTGATAGTTCCTTGGCTTATGGCAACACAACTCCAATCTTCACGTGTCATTCTCCCTGTGCATATCTGTGTCCAAATTTCCCCTTTTATAAGAACCAATCATTTTGGATTAGAGACTCAGCCTGCTCTAGTATAATCTCATCTTAACTAATTGCATCTGCAACAAACCTATTTCCAACTTAGGCCTCATTCTGGGGTACTGAGGGTTAACTTCAACATAGGAATTTTGGGAAGACACAATACAGCACATAACAGCTACCTGCACCATCCCACAACAGTCAAGAATGGAAACCACCATGAGGCAGAGTCAGGAAGAGGCATTTCAGTTCCATAGGGCCATGGATACCCAATCTCCAGAGGCCCCTTGTCAAAGAGCAGCATGAGAGACTCAAAGCAGCTGGAGAGTGGACAGTATCACCTTGAAAGCTGCCGCGGGTCTCAACATTCTAAATGATGTGAAAGAAAGAGCACGAAGCCAGGTTTTAGAAAATCTCGCCCAACAACTGACTCTGACCCTGTGGGATGCTCACCCTGTCTGGGCATCAGCATCCAACGTAAAACAAGTGTGGGCTTGATAACTAATCTCTAATGCCTCACACAAAGCATGTGCTTCTTCGTTCCATAATCCATCAGGAGATATAAATCTCTCCTCTGCAGCGGTACAGATCTAGTCATGACCTAGAACAATCTCCTACTTCTCTTGCTCCAGGTAAGAACCTTCAGCTAGTGATCCTGTCACCTTCAAAATTAGAGATTAAGTCTCAGGCACCCAGGCCTCTATAAAAAATCAAATTGTTCCAATATATCTCACTCACACAACACATTAGACAGATGTAACACATAAAGTAAACGGTCTGGTTAATAAGTGCTAGTTCTTTAGTTGTGGGGCTGTCAGGAGAACCCAACAGCAATGAAAGCATACAAAGCTGGCCCATCTTAGAAGTCAAGCTAAACGCTTTCCATTTTTATCACCCAATTCATAACCTTGCTGTCTGGCTTTAAGAATCAATAGCCTGGTGGTTTTGGTATCCAATAAATTTGTCTTAGTTTGGACGTTTTTCATTTCCCATGCCACTTGAAGGGAGCAGGATAAGGTAAATTGCTCTTCTCGCGGTGTTTGTTTCTTTCCAAATCTGTAATTTCGCCCTGACATGTTCCAGAAACCAGTGAAGGCAAAGAGGGAAAGAAAGCAGACAGTGGAGGCCCCATCCAAAGATCGAGGCAACTTCCCACTGGGATCATTTGGGACAACTCATTGAACAAGTTCCACATGAGCAAATGTCAACTAATCTACCCAGGGTGGCCCTCACTCACTTAGCAAAGAGCATTTATCTAGCACTTACTATGTGTCAAACCTCGAGCTTAGTCATTTACACAAACGATCTCATTAGTCCTCACGGGACAGCGGCCTGAAAAACATACCACTCTTTTATACACATACACATGCCCACACACACACAAACTAATATACATACGCTATTTATTTATTTTCATATCTATACAGAACACTGAAACTAAAAATAGAAAGCAGTGTCAGCTCTGTGGATAAGAAAAGCAACAAGAGACTTAAAGAACCAGTGCATAGAAAAAGCAAGTCAATACATATACACACATGGACTCGAGATCACTGAGTTTAAGCCTGAAAGAGAGCTTAGAGAGAGGGCAGTCCTCTAATATGGTATAAATTATCGAGCTGGGGAAACTGAGGCTCGGATAAAAGAATGACACGTCCAGAGACAGAGAGCAAAAGATGCATTAAGTCTAGAATCTGAATTCTTGTCTTCTGGTTCTGCTGCTTCTGTTTTCTTTTCTTCATCATCATCATCAAGTCAATTCATATTTTAAAAAAATGTTTAAAAGACAGAAGTATGATAAGATTCATGATTCGGAAGCATTCAACATAGGAGAGAGAGAATCTCCAGTCCAAATCCACAGAGCACGGTTATCAATGACGGGAGGAAAAAGAGGATGGGCATGACTGCTAACGGGTATGGGGTTTCTTTTTGGGGTAAGAAAAATGTTCTGGAATTAGATAATGGTGATAATCACCCAACCTTGTGAAAGTATAGTACGAAACACATTTAAGAGTGAAATTTATAGTATGAGAGCTATTCCTCAGTTTAAAAAAATAAACCATGACATAAGAACAATGAACAGCGAGGGCGTCATTGCACAGATTAGCCTCTATCAAGATAAAGATTCAGGCCGGGTGCAGTGGCTCACACTTATAACCCTGTAATTCCAGCACCTTGAGAAGCTGAGGCAGGCAGATAGCTTGAACCCAGGAGTTCAAGATCAGCCTGGGCAACAAAGCAAAACCTTGTCTCCACAAAATTTTTTTTTTAAAATTAGCTGATGGCCGGGTGCAGTGGCGCATGCCTATAATCCCAGCACTTTGGGAGGCCAAGGTGAGAGGACTGAGCCCACAGGTTCGAGACCAGCCTGGACAACTTGGCGAGACCTTCTCTACAATAAATTTTTAAAAAAAGCAGTTGGGCATGGTGGTGCATGCCTATAGTTCCAGCCACTTGGAAGGCTGAGGCGGAAGGATCACCTGAGCCCAGCAGGTTGAGGCTGTGGTGGTCATGAGCAGCATGTCCCTGCACTCCAGCCTGGGCAACAAAGTAAGATTCCTACTCAAAAAAAAAAAGCAGAAGAAAAAGAAAACTTAGCTGGGCATGGTGGGCATGGTGGTACACTCCTATAGTCCCAGCTACTTGAGATACTGATGTGAAAGGATTGCCTGAGCCCAGGAGGTCAAGGCTGCCATGAGCCATGATCATCATAATCATGCCACTGCACTCAAGCCAGGGCAAAAGAGCGAGACTCCGATTCAAGAAATAAAATAAAAACAGATAAATAAAATAAAAACAGATAAAACAGGTTGCTGTAGTCGTTTTTTTGTTTTGTTTTGCTTTGTTTTAAAGAATTTTACTAGACACCCTTATTTTTCCTGAGCAATTCCTAGACATACGCATTTCAGGCAGCACACAACAGTGCTTCAGTCTGGTCTAATCTGCATGATAATCCTATGACAAAAGTGCTGTGGTCCCCAGTTTACAGGTGAAAAGACCAAGTCTCCAAAAGGTCAGGAAATTTGCTCAAGAGCACGTAAAGCCAGTCTCCTGGGTCTCCTATCATAGCACTTAGTGAAAAATGTTAATTTAACCGGGCTCGGTGGCTCAGCCTGTAATCCCGCACCTTGGGAGGCTGAGGTGAGTGGATTGCCTGAGCCCGTGGGTTCGAGACCCGCCTGGGCAACTTGGCGAGACCTCATCTCTACAATAAATCAAAAAATTAGCCCGGTGTGGTAGCGCGTGCC